>JANAVB010013999.1:19168157-19383561 GCA_029216955.1 Iris pallida | reverse complement strand
GATGATTCGTTCTCTGATTATGATGCATGCAGTGACAGCTCTGAACAGACAGTATCTCTACTGTACCAAGAGAAGTAACTGTCGTCACGGATGATCAGATGCTTCAACTTCTATAAATCCGGAACACAAATTGCTGCACGCGAGATAAACTAAAAACCATGGCTGAAATGGTTTGCTAGTATGCAGCTATCATTGAGCACGCATGCTACACCACCAATGCACCTACTATAGTCCAGAGATCATAGCATCTTCATACTGCCAATACTGGGCTGGGGGTAGTGCCTCCCCAAATACCTCCTGTACAAGTGCAAGTACAACTACACCTAGCCAGTCAGGAGCTGGGGGTAGTGCTTACAATGCTGTTCCTCCTCCTACCACTACAACTCAACCGCTCCTTCTTCGTCATCAGAAGACGCCAATGAAGCTGTCAAACTCTACGAACTCAGTTCGAAGCATTTAAAGAGAAAGACAACTTGCAAAGATTGGGGATTAAGCAGCCCTATCCAGTTGAATGGAAAGAAGTCCCGTTTCCCCCGAAGTACAAAATCCCAACAATCTCTCTGTTCGATGGCAGTACTTCCCAAGTCAATTCATCAATCATTTTGAGGTAATGACTGTTCAACTTCAACCAAATGACGCTCTTCTTACCAGAGTGTTCGTCGGTTGTTTAGCCGGCGTAGCATATGATTGGTACAGAAGTTTGCCGATGGTTGCATCACATCCTTTTCAGGTCTCAAACAATCTTTCTAGAACGGTTCTATGAAGGATTTAATGATATGACGATGTCAGCTCTCAACAAAATCAAACAGAAACATAATGAAACTGTTGAAAGTTTTATCGAACGGTTCCGTTGTGAAGCTTTAAAAATGCCTCCAGGAACTCCAGCTGCTGTCACTATTAATACTTGTAAGGCAAATCTTTTGCCTATTATCAGTATGTGGACAGGGTCTACCCAATTCCAAGATTGGCCCTCATTCATTGTCAACGCCAAAGCTGCTGAAGTGAGTGCCGACAAATTCAAACAATTGGGGGTACAAATGTCTAACCCTGATCGAGATGAGCATCAGAATTCAGGTGGTGGCAACCGCCAGAACAATCGCAAAGCAAAAGATACTTTGAATATTAACTTGAACAAAAACAAAGAATCTTTGGCTGTCAATGTAGCTCCACCTACATCCACTTCTACCCCTTCTGTACCTCCACCAAGGGAACCTCGTCCGAAAGTGGAATATTCTTTTGACGAGAATGACACTACAAGCATCTTTGAGTGTTTACTCAAAAGCAATAAAATTCAACTCCCTGACCCAAAGAAACCCGATGAAGTCGATAAGACCGATCATCCTAAGTATTGTGTCTATCACTGATTCATTGGACATCCTACTAGAGCATGCTATGTACTCAAAGGTAAAATCCAAGAGCTTGTTAATGCTGGAGTTGTTACCTTGCAACAAGATAAAAAGACTGTCACTGCCAACATGGTTTCAGTCCAATTTGGGGACTTTCCTCCACAGATGGTACAGCACGGTGTCATTCCAATTCCTAAAGCTACTCTTGAGATTGAAAATCTCCCACTTCCATTAAATGAAAGTCTTGTTCCCTTGTCTCTTGACAACGGTGAAATTATGTGGATCCATCCTGATCTTGCTTCGGAATTTGAGTTGTCCTCTTCTTCCAAAAAGAAAACTCGTTCTAAAGGCAAAACCAAAATTTGCAACATGGTATCTTTTGATCCCATAGTTGACGAAGAGATTCTGTTAGGCACCAGATCAGGGAAAGCCTATTTGAAAGATCATTCTGAAGGTCAAAAGGATCCTGCTTCTTCTTCTGAACCTGCTCCGGCACAACCTGCTTCTACTGAAGAGGTTCCTTCTACATCTTCACCAGTTGTAGTATCAATTCCTCCTAAGCCAACAACGGCTGACAAAGGCAAGCAACAAGTTCGCTTCGACAAACCCTTGAAAAAATTATCTCCTACTGGGCTTGAGAAACCATACAATTTCGATATATTGGCTCAACTAGCCAATACACCAGCAAAGTTGTCTATCTTTGAACTCTTGCGTCTTTCCAAAAAGACGCGAGAAACTCTAAGTGAAGCTCTTATGCAAGCAGAAACTTGTCTAACCTTTCTCAAAAAGTCCGAAGCAGAACCAGTCTCTTGTAATAGTGTTCAGGAATTGATTCCAAACATAACTTTCACACAAGATGACATGCTGATGGAAGACAACAGGCATGATCGTCCTCTTTACTATACAGAATATGTCGATTCGATGAAAGTCGATCGTATTCCGATAGATCCAGGGTCTGCTCTCAGTATCATGCCGAAGACGATGCTCGATGCTTTAAAAATTCCTGTACATAGTCTCTCCACTACAATCACTACTATCCTTGGATTTAATCAGGGAAGAAGCGAACCTTTGGGCAAGATTCGCCAAAAACTCCAAATAGGCAATCTTCGCACAAAAGTTACATTCTACATCATTGACAATTTTGGTTATTCTTACAATGCTCTATTGGGGAGACCATTGTTACATGAGCACAATATTGTTCTATCAACCCTTCATCAATGTTTCAAATATGTTGATGATAAAGGAATGGTTCACAAGGAGGTTGCAGATCTTTATCCCTTCAAAGGCGTTGAAGCGTACTGCAACGACGCTCGGATGTACAAAGATGAATTTATGAAGATTGTGTTAGCCTTAGACACTGAAGAAGAACAAGAAACAATGCCCAAAGACACTCTTATCATACCTGTCAAAGGGCGAGTTTTACATCCTCAGTCTTCTAAACCACTGGCTATTCACTTGCCAATTCAAAAGAAATCAGTTGATGCTGATCAAGATCAAAGGGAGCTCACCTCTTTTGAGCCACTTGTTATCGACCTACGTCGTAATAAGGACAAAAAGCAACTCACTCCTTCTGAACCACTTGTTGTTGATCTCACTCGCAACAAGGAAAAAAGGGAGCTCACCTCTTCAGAGCCACTTGTTATCGACCTCCGTCGTAACAAGCCTCCTCCACGTTCTTCTTCTTCCCCTCTTGTAATTAATCTGACCAAGCCTACTAAGGCTAAAGGTCCTGTTGTAAATACTGATGTACAAATCAATGAAAAAGCACCTACTTTCCAGTATACTGATGTTATTTATTATACTAATGCTATTTGGATATGTTAGATAGCTTCCAATCAATTACAATGGGAGTTGTACAATCTCTTCAGACAGAAGTATTACTTGAAGATCCAGATGATTCTTACCGTATTCACCCTTCTCTAAAGAAAGGTGAAAGTCCAATACTTTTTAGTAAAGGACCAGAAAAACAATTCAGCTATACGGATGATAGCAAACTTAACGATACGGGACGTCTCCAGTTCTATCGTTATAGTCAACAATCAAAAGACATCATCCGGAAAATGGGCTATGACTTCAAAAGTGGCCTCAATTACGGTAAAGGTAGACGAACTCCTATCCGCACGACTGTTCCGGAAGGAAAATCACAAATGTATTACAGCAAGACTAAGAAAGGTCTCAGATATACTTCTCCTCCACTGTTATCCCCAGCAGCCTCTGACTCAGACAGTGAAGAACGCTCTAATTCATCTGATTCTAGATCTTGGGATTCTGATACTAGCATTGGTGAAGTTCACAGGCTGATCGTATCGTCTAACATGGTCTCCGCTGAACTACCAGAAGGCTATGATGAAGACGTTGAAGAAAGTCCTGAAACAGATCCTTGGGCTCAACATATGGATAACCAATGGGTACTTCACTTTGAACAACGTGAACCTCCTACTGAAGATCAATTAGTTTAAATTGATGTAGGAGAAAGCGAGTCGCCTCGTCCAATCTTCATCAACAAAAATCTTCCAGAAGCAGACAAACAAGAGTTGATTCTTCTTATTAAAGAATACATCGACGTCTTTGCCTGGAGTTATGAAGACATGCCAGGTTTAGATCCTAAGATTGCTACTCACAAGCTGAACATTCTTCCTAATGCTAAACCAGTCAAACAACAACAAAGGCGATTTAAGCCTAAAATGATGGATGCAATTGATGATGAAGTCAAGAAGCTTATTGCTTGCGGCTTTATTCGAGAAGAACAACATCCTGATTGGGTAGCTAATGTTGTTCCAGTCTTAAAGAAAACTGGCAAAGTTCGAGTCTGCATCGACTTCCGGGATCTTAATGAAATATGTCCAAAAGATGAATTTCCTCTTCCTGTCACAGACATCATGATTGACAATACTTGTGGGTTCGAACGAATATCTTTTATGGATGTATTCTCTGGATACAATCAGATCAAAATGCATCCCGAAGATGAAAAGCACACATCTTTCCGTACTCCCCGGGGAGTCTATTGCTACACAGTGATGCCATTTGGTCTCAAGAACGCTGGTGCAACCTACCAACGGGCTATGAGTACCATCTTTAGAGAACATCTTTGCAAGACAGTCGAATGCTATGTTGACGATATCGCCGTCAAAAGTCGTCTAAAAGAAGATCATATCTAAGATTTGAGAACAATCTTCAATCTCATGCGTCAACATCAGCTCAAGATGAATCCACCAAGTCATTCTTGGGTGTCTCTAGTGGCAAATTTCTCGGCTTCGTCATTACCTCTAAGGGTATACACGTGGATCCCGAGAAGATCAAAGCCATCCAAGAGATGCGTCCTCCACGCAACCTAAAAGAGCTACGAGGATTCCAAGGCCGACTTGCGTACATCAGGCGATTCATTTCAAACTTGTCTGGACGCTGTAGACCATTCACTCAATTAATAAAGAAAAGTGTATCTTTTGTTTGGACTGAAGAGTGTCAACGAGCATTCGACGATATCAAACGATATCTTATGAACCCACCAGTCTTGGTGCCACCTATCTCTGGCATTCCATTCTTGATGTATGTCCGTGCTATAGATCATTCATTGGGTGCTTTACTTGCCCAAAAGAACAAAGAAGGTCATGAACAGGCTATCTATTATCTTAGCCGAACTATGATTGGTGCTGAACACCGTTATAGTCCGGTCGAGAAAGAATGCCTGGCTCTCATGTTTGCTGTGCAAAAGACGAGGCATTACATCATTGGCCAAACTATTCATGTCATATCCCGAGTTAATCCTCTTCGGGTACTCATGAAGAAGCCTAGCACACTTAATTCTCGGCTGGCTACATGGGTAATCCTGCTAGCTCAATATGACATGGTGTACGTTCCACAAAAGTCTGTTAAAGGTTAAGCGCTGGCGGACTTCTTAGCAGCTCATCCTGTGCCTGAAACGTCTAAACTCTATGACGAAATTCCAGACAAGACGTTAGAAGTCAACATGATCTCTGAAGAGTTTCCAACTTGGCGTCTATTCTTTGATGGTGCATCGAGAATTGGACCAAATGGTGCTATTGTAGCAGGAGTTGGAGTGGTCCTCGTTTCTCCAGACGGATCAATTATCCAAAGAGCCTACTCTTTAGATGAACCTTGCTCCAACAATGTGGCAGAGTACAATGCTCTACTCATCGGCCTTCAGTTAGCCAAACAACTGAATGTTAAATATCTTGAAGTCTACGGTGATTCTAAGCTGGTTGTTAATCAGGTTAGAGGAACCTATGAAGTCCGTCATCAAGACCTGGTGCCTTATCATGAAGCAGCAATCAATATAGCTATATCATTCAAAGCTTTCTTCATCGACTATGTTCGGCGAGCTTGTAATACCAAAGCAGATGCTTTAGCCAATCTTGTAGCTGTCTTAGCCATCCCTATCAAAAGACAGCAGGTGGTAGTTATTTCCAATCGAGAGCTATTCTGTATTGAAAACAATCGTAATATTGAATTCAGTAATCTCGCTGAAGTCAATGTTATCGATGAAGACTGGAGAACTCCTTTTATCGATTTCGTAGTTCATGACATACTCCCTGAAGATCCTAAGGAGGCTACGAGTGTTTGTCGATGATCTCTCCGATTCTACTACAATCAAACTACCAAAACTCTCTATCGACGAACTTATGACGGTCTTCTCCTACGTTGTCTCGCTGGTGATGAAGCCAAACAAGTGTTGCGTGAAGCTCACAATGGTGTTTGTGGAGCACATCAACCTAGTCCTAAATTACAGGATCGCATTAGACGTATGGGTTACTACTGGCCCTCTATAGTATCAGATGCCATTGAATATGCAAGGAAATGTCGTGCTTGTCAAATCTATGCAGACTTCATTCATCAACCATCAGAATTTTTACACCCGACTGCTGCTTCCTGGCCTTTCGAAGCTTGGGGCATGGATGTCATAGGTCCTATCAATTCTCCTTCTTCTAGAGGACATCGGTTCATATTAGCAATAACCGACTACTTCTCTAAGTGGGCTGAAGCTATACCTCTGGCTGAAGTCAAGACTAGCAGTGTCATCAACTTCGTTAAACATCATGTCATATATAGATTTGGTGTACCTCGAAGAATCATCCATGACAATGGACCTCAATTCATCAGCCAAAAGTTCACCAGATTCTGTGATGATCACCGGATTGACAATGTCGCCTCAACAGCATACAATCCTGCCGCTAATGGTTTAGCTGAAGCCTTTAACAAAACCATTATTAAGCTCCTTAAGAAGTTTGTATCCACTAACAAACGGAATTGGAGCGAGAAACTTGGTGAATGTCTTTGGGCTTACCGAACTACGATCCGCAATCCCACAGGCTTTACACCTTTCTCTTTGGTGTATGGCTGTGAAGCTGTCCTTCCTTTAGAGCTGCAAATTCCTTCTTTAAGGATTGCCATTGCTAATGAGCTCACTACAGAGAATAACGACCTTCTTCGACTTCAAGAATTGGAAGCACTTGATGAGAAGCGATTAATGGCTCAACAGCACATTGAGTTATACCAAGCCCGCATCTCAAAGACTTTCAATCGCAAAGTTAAAATCAGAACATTTCAGCAAGAAGAACTTGTTCTAACCGTCAGACGTCCTATGACTATGACTCATATGAACAAAGGAAAATTCGATGCGAAGTGGGAAGGTCCTTATGTTGTAAAGAAAGTCTTCTCAAATGGAGCTTATCAACTTTTGTAGCTTGATGGTCGAGTTGCTATGATGCCTATCAATGGCAAATTCTTAAAGAAGTATTATGTATAAATGTAAAATGCTTGTAAATCATCAGACAGAATCAAGTTCATAAATAAAATTCAAAATTTTATTTCATTATATGATAGTACATAAATTTAAAGGTCACTATCATCTTTTTCTACATTGGGACGAGGACCACTGCCTTCCTTCTCAAAAATGCGGTCAGCAAAAGAGCCGAGAACCTCCTTGCTAGATCCCACGAGAAACTTGCAGGCGGCCATCCTCATGGCTTCTTCTTCTTTAGTCCTTCCTGGTTCGAACAGGAAGTCCAGAATGTCCTGCGGTGGCTGGGGTGCAGACGAACCCTCACCAACTTCTGCCTCCTTCCGCTGAATTGGATCGGCAGGGCGATCTTCAGTGCCCTTCTGAACTTCGGGGCAATCTCAGCCTTCTTAGATGCTTCTCTAGAAGACATTTTTATGTTGAAGAGTAGAAGTGTTCGTTCTAGTCAGATTTCTGCTATATTTATAGGCAGAAGTTCCTCAACTAACGAAGCGATACATTCACCTGACGGTTCATCCGTTCATTCATCACATTCATCCGACGGTTCGTCCGTTCATTAAATACCCGACGGTTCGTCCGTTCATTTATCATCATTCGACGGTTCGTCCGTTCATTAAACACCTGACAGTTCATCCGTTCATTTATCACATTCATCCGACGGTTCGTCCGTTCATTAAATACTCGACGGTTCATCCGTTCATTTATCATCATTTGACGGTTCACCCGTTCGTTCATTTATGATCATTTGACGGTTCACCCTTTCGTCCATTTATCATCATTTGATGGTTCACCCGTTCGTTCATTATCATTTGACGGTTCACCCGTTTGTTCATTATCATTTGACGGTTTTCCCCGTTCATTCATTTCATATACATTGACGATTCATCATCGTTCATTATTCACATCAGCAACTTGTCATTTTTGATTAAGTTGTCAAATTGAGATAATAAATATATCATGTCTATCTATTATTTATATCTGAATAAGATATGCAATAAATAATAGAGCCACAACAAAATGTCTTTTATATCAAAATATGAGGTATTACAGAAATGCAGCTACAGCAACAAACATAAAAATACAAAAGTTTTAATCAAGAAAGAGGGACAATCAGATTATCAATTTGCTGCTTCAGTGTCTGCAGCTCTTCTTCGTAGGTTGATGCTACTATCTTTCTCGCTTCCTCCATCCCTCTTTCTTCATCAAAAATGGGCATATCCACTGTCCGACGGGTGATTTCTGCACCATGGGTTGTCTCATACTCATTCCTCTCTTCAATTAAAGCATTGAATTATTCAATCACCAGTTGGTGATTAACAGTTTCTTCTTCAAACTCTTGTTGGAGGCGAGTAATTTCTGCTTTTAGCTCAGCAAGTCGCCGTCCTTTGCTTTCAGCCATTAAAGTAACTGATTCTATCTTAGAATTGTATTCAGCTAATTTTGCAGAATGAGCCTCCAACAGATTTTGAAGGGTTAACCTTTCCATATCAGCAGCTTGAGCCAGTCGCTCAAATTCAGCCTGTACTAAAGAATCTATATCCTTCTTCTTGAGCTCCTTGTACTTCTTGATGGAGACTTCTAATTCGTTCAAAATGTGTTCAAGGAGAGTGGCTTGAGCTTCGTCTCCTTGGTCTCTTATGGCTCTTACTAAGAAAGAAGTTGGCTTCCTAACCATAATGAAGTCAGCCCCTTATTTCTCTATCATTTTATGGACAAGAGATCCCAGCGACTCGAAGAAGCATCTGGTAAAAGACTGAACAACTTGTTGATTGATGGCCAAAGTTCCAGGAGTTGCTGCTATCCCTGTTGAGGATGGGGTAGCAGGTTGCTCGATTCTTTGTGGTTGGATAACAGGTTCTTTAAATAAAGGAGCCAGAGTAGAACTGGTCGCTCCTCCTGTTTGATCCTCTGCAATAGTAAAATTGTTATTTTACTAATTGTTTGCTGATGAACAAGAAGATCAAATAAGAACAAATTTTACCTTGGTTTGGTCTAACAACAAGTGCATCCCTTGCTGGAATGGACTCTTTTTTAACAGAAGTAGCCTCAGCTACGACAGCCTGGCTGCTGCCCGCCTCAGAACCACAAGATAAGTGATGACTACTACTAACAACCACCGTTGGTATAGGATAGCCAGGTCCGTTGGAGGTGTTGGCAGAATTTCAAGATCTGCAAGAAATACAAAATGAAGATATTAGTTATCAGTTCATTTTAAAAGAGAGAAGATTGCTAGATCTCGTTCTTATACCTTGAGGGTCGGTGGCGGGATTTTCTTTCAGTACGCCTTCATCGGTTGCTTCTTCAGGAGATATTTCTATCTCAACATTTTTAACAGGATTTTCAGCAACATTTTCTACAGATGCCTCCACTTCAATATCCTTTTTAGGATTTGAAATATCATCGGCAGTATCAAGAGATATATGTTCTTCGTTATCCTTTTCAGGATCTTGTATATACTCATCAACATTTTCAGTCGAAGAACTCTCTTCGTCTTCTTCTTCTTCTACTGCTGCATTCCCACTGTTAGTGGCAGTTTGATCGTCTTGCAGGCTATAACTGCAATCCTCCAGAGCTGCAATTATTTTATGGTCTTCTTCTTCACGAAGAGTCCTGGGAGTAAGAGGAGGTTGAGTAGTCTCCGCGACAGGTGAATGAGGTCGTACAACATTTTGTTCTTCCTCCAAGATGTTTTCTCCAGGCTTTTCAACCTCAGTTCTTGGGATAAGATCTCCCCTCTGTTCATTCTCTTCAAGAGTTTTGCTCCCAGATTCAGAAACAGGTATGGGAGATGCCATTAAAATTCCTGCTGCAGCATCTACTGAAGTCAAGAGTTGTCTGGAAGAAGATTCTTCTAAATGTCTTCTAGTGACCACCCTTTTCTTTCTGTGTAGAGGTCTGACAGGACTCTCTACATTTATTGGCTCTCCTTGTTTCTGCACAGAAGTTGGTGTAGTGGCAGCTTCTTGATGTGTCTCGGCCAATTGCCGAGATTGGGATCTGGTAGTGACCTTTTCAGAAGAAAGATTAAGGATCAATTTCTTCTTCGCCACGGGAGCAGGAGGCTCCTCTCTTCTTCTTTTCTTTGCGGGAGATCTACCCACTTTCAGAGAAACACGTAGTGGTGCATTCACCTCTTGAGGGAATACAATATCCCTCGTAGTTTCTAGAGGTGCATCCGCCGGTTCGTGCACCTCTTCATTCGCAGGGATCGATGGAGCAATTCTCCCTCTCCTCAATCTTGTTGCAGTAGCGAAACTATCTGCGAGATTAAAATTTTCGACAAAAGTATTCGCGGATGTGTAAAACACAGAATATGTGAAGAGCATCCGAGGACCCTGGGGAGTACTCTTTGCTGGCATTGAAAATGTGGCTTTTGTATCACGGGCATTGTAATAAGCCCAAGCTCTAGCTCTGTCTATCAAATAACCTTTGCCTTGGAGGCAGGTAATTGCGTTCCCTACATGGAACTGATCATACCCAAACTGCCGAGCAAATCGGCTGGGAAGATATGGTTCTAGATAGCATTCTTCTTCGAACCGATAAACCAGATGAGATGGTCGAATCGTCTTCAACCATTCAAAGGCTGTACGGATCAGAGGCTGCATCTTCGAATCCACCATATTTGTGGGCATCTGATCGTACCCAGCAGGGAAAGAAGCACAACAGAAGTTCCATCCTCTATTCAGATTCAAAATGAATCTACACTCAGTTGAAGAAGTGTATTTCCATTGTCCATGAGAATATCTTCGGAGAAAACTGCCATCAACTTGTCCCATGCCAGGATCCATTAAAGTTGGATAATGAAGAAGCAACCATCCGAATAAGTATGTATATGGCAATTCCAGGCAAGGGAATTCTTTCTCTCCCTTCGCCTTCAGCATCAAGTCAACGTATAAACGAAGACTGGCATTGAGTTTGCAGGTCATTGCTGATAGCAAGTCTATTTTATAGCCGAAGACTAATTTAACAGCTGCAAACAGAACGCCGTGGTGAAAACGATCCACGACACTGGATCCAGGAACTACAAACCTCCGAAGCCAGTATGTTAGAAATCCTGCTAGTTGTGCTTCTTCGGACATGGGTCTGTAGCCCATTCTTAAGTAGCTCTCCAAATTATCTCCTCTCTTCAAAGGAGGATACTCAAGATCATCCTTCACTTCTTTATCAAAGTGACCACTCTGTTCCATTAGCTTTATAACCTCTGCGTTGCTCAAAGGTTTGAAGAAGGTAGGGTAGCATTTGTCATTCTCTTTGGTCTTCTTCTATACTATATGATTGAGAAACAGATATGGTAACCACTTTGAAGAGTAACAAGTGTTGGCGGTAGCACTCTTGTAATATAGAGAACAAATCTTGTAATGGCATAATAGTTCTTCGAACACTGCCACCATCTCTGCATTCTCTTTTCTGAGCTTGTTCAACTCATCATTTGTCGGTACATACTCCTCATACGGAGCATCTGCCATGGGCAAGTACGAGATATACTTCATCTCGTGGAGTGCAAAGCCCATCTCTCCACCTGGGGTCATGAAGGTTCCCGTCCTATAGTTGTACCTCTCAGCTAAGGCTAAGAACATATGAGGATTGGGAGCAAAGCCGTATACAGTGGCATGCACTGCTTGATATAGATTAATCTGTTGGAGTCTGTCTTGGAATGTTGCCAAAATCTAGTTCGCAATGTAGCTCCATCGCTTATAATCTGGATTCACCAATCCAGTCAGTCTGATATCTTGTTCAGGATATTTTCCTTCAACCTTCGCAAATTCATTTGCGAATATTGGTGTCCTAACAGGCATCAGCATAGAGGAGTTCTCTGGTGGAATGCAGCCAGGTCTCAAGCCTCTAAATAGGATGCTATATCTGTCAGAGGAGCTATAAAACATATCCTTATGTTTTGGCCCCTTCTTTACGAAGATTTTCCCTGCACGGGCATCCTGAAACAGAGTAATATTCCACTCCATCTTCCTTGGGTAGCTTGCATGAGCGTACCGCGACAAAGGTAGGCAGCGAGCAATGTCTGGTATGAAGAAGGATCTATCTTTCTGGTGAACTACTCTATCCTCCATCCTCGGCCTAGGCTGAGAGGCTCTCTCAAAGGTGTCACCGAACAGGAACAAGGGTTTCTTATGAATTACAGCATCAGCTGATTCTAGAGGCTGTCCATTCATCAAACACATTAAAGTTTTATTATCCTGAGAAATCAGTATAGCCTGACGGGAAGCCGGCAGATCGTACTGAGGATAGTGAACATGAGACAGATCTTCTTTATATTCAGACTCTGAGAGGGTTCCCACAAAATGTTCATAATCTGGGTCTTCATTGACCTCAACTGCATCAACAGACAGATAAAGATTAGTACAAAGTTAAAATCTCTGTTTTAAAACATAAAACATTAGAGTGCACAACCTCAGATTGCGCTGACATGACTTGTGCAACAACAGATTGCGCATCACAGAAGGATGCGCAAAGTGATAGTTTGCGCTGACAATCTGCACAAAGCAATCGATTGCGCTGAATTCCTGTCAGCACAATTCAACAAGTTGCGCAGGAATACAGCCTTCATAAAAATGAGGACTGACAGATTGATGCAACCAAAACCCTAAAAAGGGGTGGCGCAATATGAACTCATCTCTAAAAAGAGATAAGTTTTGAAGATCAAAGGAAGTCGAATCACCCTAAAAAGGGGTTTTCGATCGGTTCAACTACCTCTCAGAGCGGGGTGCGCGGATTCGTGTCGAGATGCCCGCCGTGCAACTCTGTCAGATGACTCGGCCGGAGCTTTTCCCTTCGCGGCGGCGGTGGCGACAGCATTGGATCGTCGTGGTGCCATGACAATCGTCGTCGAAGGAGAACAGTAAGGGTTGGAAGATTTTCTTCACAAAGAGCTCGAAAGATTGCAAAGTAAAGAAATGAAAACGAAGAGATGGATATTTATAGTTTTCGAAATACGAAACAGATGCCTCGGATTGCGCCTAAAATTGTGGTCTTTTCGCTTTGCGCAGACAGGTCATCATCTTGCGCAAAGTGATTCAACATTCAAAAATTCAAAGTATTTCGAAATTTTGAATAAAATCAACTTTCGAAAACTTTGAAGGGGGACTTGTAGGTCCTAAAAAATCAAGTTGCATCAATCAACAAAGTAAAAAAATCAAGATATTCATCATTTTGATGAGTTGCGCAGAGAACAGATTGCGTAGACATTACATTGCGCAGGTTGGTTTGCGCATGTTCCCAACTGCGCAGGCTTACGTGGCAAAAGTCATGATTACCTGAATCAAATCAAATCTTCCTGACAGCTGACAGCACGGATAACGAGGAGACTGATCGTTTTTGGCGCCGCACAGTGCTCGAGGGCGGCTGACAGGTGGCAGCACAATCCATGGTTGCGCAAACCATTCCTGCGCAGTCTGAGTCTGCGCAAACCAAAGTCTACGCAGTTCACTTTGCGCATTCTACCAACATAACTGACAAATTACATGTGGCATTCATGCCATCAATTGCTCATTACGTGGCAACTGTCTATGCACGATCATGCGTATTTCAATCAAATGATGCCATGTGTCCCAGATAGTTGGCCCACGATCCAATAGCTGCCTGCACAATCCAATGCTGCGCAAACCAGTTGCTGCGCAAATCATCTTGCGCAGTCCAGAATAACTGAAAGTTAGTTATTTCCAGAACTTTATAAATAGAGTTTCAAGTCTTCATTTCAGGGGGAATCAAGATCAGACATAAAGTTCAGAAATCAGAGAGTTCAGGAGTTCTTGCCGAAGTGCTGCTGTATTCTTCCGAGGCTTTTGCCTTCAACTTTCGAGGCTTTTGTCTTCAGTTTCCAGAGTTGTTTTCAACTTCAGAGGCTTCGTCTTCAAAAGTTCACATCATCCAAGGGATAAAGCAATCGTCATCAAGATTGGATTCCTACAGTTGTAATTTTCCCAGAATTCTTGTAATCTTTATTACAGTTTGTATCAATAAAATTTTATACTTTTGTTTTTGCAAACAGTCATTGATACTGTCCTATATTAGAATTATTGGGTTTTGAGAAATTAACATCAACATATTAATATGTATTTAGATAGGTGGATAATCAAGTGTAATATGCATACGTGTCAGGCAAGCATCTGTGTCCACTATATTATATATTCTAAGGTAATACAAGAAATAATGGCAAGAAGAAGATAATGATAAAACCTGTTCTGCTTATCTGTTTAAAAGAAGGAATTATTTTGAAACCAGAGTTATAATATCAAATCTAAGTTAAGGTCTAGCAAAAATCATCGGTTCATTGTATTAGGAAGAATTTTATAGCAAGAAGTTATACTAGATTTATAATAACAGCTAAGCCACTCCTACTCATACTCCTACTCCTAAGTTATTTGATGATGGAGTACAATTTATAACAACAGAATGGTACGATAGAGATGATATGTTAAAAAATCTTCTCAAGATACAATCTGATAATCATATACGTCTATCCAAAATCATGTTGCCCAGAGTCTTCATCATGCTAGTGAGCAAGGCTATGATAATCACAGAGTCCTTGACTAAGGTACGTATCTCTAGGTTCATGGTATTTAAAACTTTCGCATTGTCGCAGGCGACGGCAAAAACCTTAAATTCCCATACCCAAAAAATACATCCAAAATCTGACTACATGTCCTCACTATGCCAACTAACACGACCATCGAAGATTCTAGATTCCATAACTGAGGTGACCTAGCCCATATAATTTTTTCAGAAAGAAAAAAAGAAAAAGAAAACAAACATAACAAAAAGTAACATAACAAAATTAATCAATCAACAAGGAACAGATGGAATCGGATTTCAAGGTAGTTATAAAAGACAATTTCGGGAATAAAATGAGAAGAACGAAACTTGCAGTAAGATCTCCAATGGTCTGTGCATCCTCGACTGTCCTGACGATAGCTCGTCCCTGCTGGTTTTCCCTGGTCTGCTGCTGATGGCGCATGAACTGCTGCTGCTGAGAGAAATCGGGAATGACAGGAAAAAGGTCTCTGTACAGACGGAGGTGCACCTCCAATGTGGCAAAAATGCCAACCTGAGTCGGCACAACAGAAGCTGCGGTCTCAAGGCCCTGATGAACATGACGAGAGGTGGCCAGCCTCTCGATAGTATCCCCCGAACCGAAGCGATGAGATCATGTCTCCATAACCATTATGAAGACAGATCAAAACAAGAAGCAATTACTGGGAATGAAGCAAAAATTCAAAAGAGGACAGTTTATATTCAAGGAAAGACAATAAACAGCAAATTTAGATAAAATGAATCTGATTAAGAGTTTTCCTCGTGTGATTGAGTACCCTCAAAAATATTCTAATCCTACTGCAGGCTGTAGTGATACTCTAGTTCGAATACCACTACATAAACTCGACCTGCATGGGCCACCACTAAAAATGTGTCACGACCCGCACCCACTGTGAGGGTACGAGAACGTAACAACGCCCAGCCTACGCCACAATGTCGGTGGTAGAATACTGTCCTAGGTCATAACATCTAACAATATAAGCTAAGCAGTTTATACTCCCCGAATGAGGGTGACATAGCAGAAAATAAACTCAATCACAACTAAGAAAGAAGAAGCACGATATGATATAGAACTCAAGGAAAATACAGATGATCGAATAGTCTAAGATAACATCTCAGCAGATATCCAGAGTACAAGGTCTCAGCTACTGAATATGAAAGAATATACAACCCAGATCTCAAGACAGAAATAAAGTCTAACTACTAGTCTCAAGACAACATAAGTAAGATAAGGCCTAACTAAGCTAGTTTAGGCAATAGGGGTAATGACCTCAGCTAGAGAGGGGTAATATCCTCCTGAGAGTCCAGCTCACAAGTGTCGTCTAGGGCTGCCCCGTAGAAGGTATCCACACAGTCCTCCTCCTCGTCCTCTGTAATATTTTCAACAGGTCCAGTCAGGACATGAGCGAGCAAAATACATCTCAACAGTTCATAGCATGTTAGAATATATAATCATGCAGTAAAGTAAGATACAGGAACTGAAAGAAAGTACAGGATGTAAAACAGAGAAAGCTGTAAAAGAAATATATATACTGTAATAGAGAACTATCAGTGGCTAGTGAGTCAGAGTACAATATAAATATGTGAATGGCATAGGAGATCTGGAAATTATACTATAGAGTGATCTGGGAATTACACTACTTGGTTATTATTCACATGTCTACTTCTACTCCTCCGTACCTCCAATCAATACACAAGGATCCAACCAGGTTATGTTATAATTCCATACAAAGGCCCACAATGGGTGATACATGGATGCCCATAAATGGGTGATCTGGGAATACCCATAAATGGGATGATTCAAAGAAGACTCTGTGATCATGAGAGTATATGTCACAAGTGATCAATGAACCGTGAAGCATAGTGATACGCCATGTAAGTGAAACGCACAGAACATGTAGTATACGATGCTCCCTGAGGGGATAACATCTTAAGAAGGGATCCATATAGTACTAATCCGTGTGACCAACGTGACATTATCAAGTAAAGTATTTTAAAGCAGGAATATAATTCTAAACAGGATATAAAATGATCAGAGAATGTACTCGCCTGGTATCTGAGTATCCAAGATGAAAGTACTGTCCGAGGAGTGGTGTCTGGCTCCTATTTAGAACAGCACAAGTCACAACAAGTCCAGAATGGTAAAATAAAACACTGCAATGCATTCTAGATGAATCTAGGTCAATCTAGGCCAAAGTCAACTCTTGGTCAACCCTGGTCGACCAAGAAGTCAAACTGGGTCAACTATGGTCAAACTAGGTCTAACGAGTCTAAACTAGTCTAACTAGTCTATTCTAGGCCTAACAAGACTAAACAGCCTAACTAAGCTCTCATTAGTCTAACAGATACAACATGGGCCCAATACAACATATAGACTATATATCACTATTCACATATGAATGTATATGTATATCCACATATACAAATAGAAATGTGCCTAGCACATTAGCTATTACACATAGGAATACCCATATATACTCTACCATCACACATATGCTAGTATATCTATTTACCCACATATACAAATATATATATAATGCTCATACACATAGATTAGGAATTATATATATATATATATAGGATGCATATATGTGTGTGTGGATATATAAGAGCAATGTGTGTCACAGGAAGTGAGGGTGTGTGTGTGTGTAGTGTCCTGTGTACAGGAAGAATGCATGAATAAGTTCTCAGATTTTTAGGAAAAGACAGGAACATGTTCTCAGAAACCCATTTCAGTTCATAAAGGATGAATAAAATTTAAGCTAGTGGAGGGGAAACAGAACAGTGTTTTTCAGTAAACAAAACAGT
Organism: Iris pallida; assembly: GCA_029216955.1. Taxonomy (NCBI): domain Eukaryota; kingdom Viridiplantae; phylum Streptophyta; class Magnoliopsida; order Asparagales; family Iridaceae; genus Iris; species Iris pallida. The sequence continues at coordinate 19,366,104 of JANAVB010013999.1, read as the reverse complement.
GTTATACATTATGAATGTGTGTGTGTGCTAGAGGGAAAAACATGTGTGTGCAAGTGTGTGTTCATGTAACATGTGTGAAGGAAAATATATGACAGGACTTAACAGTAATCTCAGGTTTTAGGACTAAACAGTGAATGAATTCAGTAACAGTTAAATGGGAAGGAACTCAATACAGTTGAAAATGAGAAAGGAAAACAGTTCCTCGATTTTAAATCAACAGTAAAACAGTAAGATAATAAGAGGGCCTGTGTGATATGATAAATTGTGTGCATGGAATATATCAAAATGTCTGAAACATGTGTTCTCAGATTTTGCTATTCATCAGTTATCATGGTTCAACTCAGAAATGAGTCCATCTCAGGAATTGGAAATAACATTGAGCTAATCATGAACAACCCCAAAGCCAAAATCCTATTTACGATTTATAAGGCCTATTCTAGCATGTATGATTAGCTAACAGAGATTAGGTACTGTGTTAGGACCTGAATTAACATCAAACATGACTAAACCATGAGGAATCTCAGGAATTACACAATGTACAGTCACTGATACCTTGTGTATCAGTTGACTGAACACTCCCTCGATTCCCATCTAAAACCAAGCCTATTATAATATGTAATCAGTGATCAGGAATGTTAGGATCTAATTTAGTATACAATTAATTACCAATTAACATGATTTTAAATACAGGAAAAAATTATGAACAGTTCAAAGGCTCACTGATACATTGTGTATCAGTCAAATAGGAATTTCCTATTCAACAATTCAACACAAAATGAATCCCCTACATCCTAAACATGATATTTGTGTAGAGCAATTTAAACCATAGTAAAACACATGATATTAATCATTAAGATGCAGATTGAAATAGGGAAACAGTGAATAACAGCTCACTGATACTTGCAGTATCAGAAATTTGGGGATTTTCCTATTTAACATTCGATCAACCATGAAATGATAAAATGTAGGTAGTTAGTTAATAACTGATATGTGCACGTGTCATACATTCAATGTCGTGTCCAGAAACCAGACACGGATGTGTCCAAACCAATGCACACGCACGCACAAGCCTGCATGAGCTCGAGTGACTAGTGCTCGTGTCCGCATGCACTCGACACGCAACCAAGTGACACGAGACTTGGGGAGTGTCATGTCAGACAATGCCCCGATCTCTGTATCAAAGGACACGCGCCCACGTGTCCATGATAACCCATATGAACCTACGAACAGCAGGACACTGCTGTCCGCGCGCGCGCAGGCGTGTCCAAGGGCTCGATACGACACAAAATCGATAGAAAATCACCTCAGTGTATTAAAAATGTGTAAGCGACACTAAAACACTACTTCCTATTCAAACACATCACGAAAACTCGATCGAAATGCCCTTTGTGGCATTTCGTCGAACACCTGCGCACAGAACTGATACGTGTCCGATACGGACACATACAGGTCACGAAAATTGGCAAACCCTATTCCTACAGGACCAGGACACCTAGGGCTAGGTATCAATGCAATGAAAACCTAATTTCAATGGGTGGATAGGAATTTACCTATGGGTGTTTTCCAACACAAAAGCTCCTTCAATGTGGGAATCTCCAAAAGCCACCCAATTCTTCAAATTGATAAGAAACTGAGATTTGACTCCACAATCAGCAAGAGAACATTGATTAGAACACAATGGAAGAAATCCTAATAAAAAAGGAGTCATATTGATTAAACTATGAAGAAAATAACAAAGACTTACCTAGTCTTTTAGGAAAATAAAGAACTAATAAAAAAAAGAGGCTCAAATCCCTAAGGAGACATTATATAGGCAAGGGGGGTCTTGGCTGGACACTTTAGTTAGGGTTAGGGTTTTTAGATTTCATCTAAGGGCTAGCAATGAATCAAGGCTAATGGGTGGCCTAGAATCTAGGGCTCTTTCCTAGTTAAGTTGCAAACCACCCTCTTAGCTAAAAATGACTCAAACCACTATTCAATACTAACTAAACTCAAAGTGGCTAGTTAAACTAGGCTGTGGCTAATCTAGGTTAGGTCTAATCTAGGTTAGGCTAACCAAAATCACATGGCAATAAATAAACTAGTATTTAAATCACACCATTCAAATAAATCATTTTAAATTTCTAATAAAATATATTAAATTCAAATAATTCTAAAATGATAAAAATACCCACAAACTAAAATGATAAATGAAATGCCCTCATCACATGGCTAGGCTCTAGGGTAGACAGGCTCTACGGTTTCACTAGCAAAATACCAAAATCACAAGTCATGATTTTAAATAGTTTTAATATGATTAAAAATCACCAAAAATCATATTATTATTTAAACATCATAATTAAATAAATTAAAATACAAAATTTCAAAATTACCCTCATTTGGAACACTGGGTGTTACAACTACAAAAGTGATGCTTTTAGTATATAACCCTAACAATCTCCCACTTATACTCAAAGCATTAATTTTCAGTATACTGTTACAAATCTTCCACTTATACTTAAAGCCATGCTGCTACACATCTGACTCCCATTCCCTCAACTTGACTATCAAAAGCCTTAGCTGGTAAGCTCTTTGTAAAGGGATCAGCTAGGTTGTCGGCTGATGCTATCTTGATCACAACAACTTTTTCTTTCTTTACAAAATCTCGTATTAGGTGGTACTTGCGCTCAATGTGTTTGCCTGTCTTATGGGCTCGTGGTTCCTTCGAGTTTGCAACTGCACCACTATTATCACAATAAAGTGTAATAGACTTAGGCAAACTAGGCACCACATCCAAGTCCAACAGAAAGTTTCTGAGCCAAACCACTTCTTTGGCTGCCTCAGAAGCTGCCACATACTCGACTTCTATGATGGAATCAGCAATACATTTTTGCTTGATACTCCTCCACACAATGGCTCCACCTCCCAAAGTAAACACATAACCTGAGGTAGATTTCCTGGAATCCCTATCTGACTGAAAATCTGAGTCTGTATACCCTAAGGGAACTGAACTATCCGCCTGGTAAACTAGCATATACTCTTTAGTCCTTTTCAGGTACTTCAAAATATGCTTTACGACAGTCCAGTGCTCTTGTCCTGGGTTAGACTGATATCTGCTGACCATGCCTATGGCAAAGCAGATGTCTGGTCTCATACGTAGCATTGCATATATTAAGCTTCCTACTGCTGAAGCATAAGGAACTGCCTTCATGTTCTCTATCTCTTTAGGTGTCCTCGGACAATGCTCCTTTGATAGAGCAATTCCATGTCTAAAAGGTAAGAAACCTTTCTTAGAATTTTGCATACTAAAACGAGTTAGTACAGTATCGATATAGGAAGCTTAGGATAAGCCCAACATCTTTTTCTTGCGATCTCGTAGAACTTTGATCCCAAGGATGTGACCTATTTCTCCCAAGTCCTCCATATCAAACTGTTTGGATAACCATACCCTTACATCAGATAACACCTTCACATTATTTCCAATGAGCAAGATGTCATCCACATAAAGTACTAGGAACACCACCACGTTTTCGTCACACTTTCTGTATACACATGATTCATCAAGACATTGATCAAATCCATAGGATTTTATCACCTGATCAAAATATATGTTCCAAGATCTGGAAGCTTTCTTAAGTCCATAAATGGGCTTCTTGAGCTTACAAACAAGATGCTCTTAGCCCTTTTCAATGAACCCATCTGGTTGCTTCATATAGATGTCTTCCTCAAGACTTCTATTAAGGAAAGCTGTCTTGACATCCATTTGCCAAATCTCATAATCGAGATGAGCTGTAATAGATAAAAGAATCCGGATAGACTTAAGCATAGCTACAGGAGAAAAGGTTTCCTCATAATCGATATCCTCTCTTTGAGTAAAATCTTTTGCTACAAGCCGAGCTTTAAAGGTTTCAACCTTACCATCTGATCCTCTTTTTCTCTTATAGACCCACTTGCATCCAATGACTTTTACACCAACGGGTGGTTCTACAAGCTCCCAGACCTGATTAGAATCCATAGATTCTATTTCAGATATCATTACTTTTTGCCAAGACTCTGCATCTTTATTTTGGAGTGCTTCATTGTAGGTACAGGGATCATAATCTTGTTCCTCAGGGACGAAGTCTGACGACTCTTCCAAGAACATATATCTATCAGGTTGTATCGCAACCCTCCCACTACGACGAGACACTATCGGTTGTGGTGTAACATTTGTGACACGTTGTGCAGTTATTTGTGGTTCATCCTCTTGTACTGTTGGTACTGAAGTACTTGGTGTCTCATGTCTTAGTTCTTCTAGAACAACTCTACTTGTGGGTTTATGGTTCATCACATAGTCTTCCTCTAAGAATCGGGCATTGGTGCTAACAATGACCTTCTGATCCTTAGGACTATAAAATAAATCTCCTTTCGTTCCTCTTGGATAGCCTACAAACAAGCGTATTTCTGTACGAGATTCCAACTTATCTGCTTTCTCATTCAGCACATGTGCTGGACTACCCCAAATGCGAACATGTTTCAGACTAGGCTTACGCCCAATCCACAGCTCTGTAGGAGTAAAAGGTACTGACTTAGAAGAAACTAAGTTCAAAATATAAGCTGCAGTCTCTAAAGCATATCCCCAAAATGAATCTGGCAAATCCGAATAACTTATCATTGATCTAACCATCTCCATAAGAGTTCTATTCCTTCTTTCGGCTACACCATTCTGCTGGGGCGTTCCAGGTGCAGTCAATTGGGATGCAATCCCAGCCTCTGATAAATAATTCCTAAACTCTCCAAAGAGGTACTCGCCACCACGATCTGATCGTAATGACTTGATACATTTTCTATGACGTTTCTCCGTTTCAGCCTTGTACTCTTTGAATTTCTCAAAGCACTCAGACTTACGGCACATCAAATAAATGTATCCATACCTTGAATAATCGTCAATAAATATGACAAAATATTCAAAGTCACCTCTAGCTTGGATAGTCATGGGTCCAGACAAATCAGAATGAACCAATTCCAACACATCTTTGGCCCTATACCCCTTCGTCGTAAAAGGTTTTTTGGTCATTTTACCTTCCAAGCAGGATTCACAGACTGGTAGTGCCTCCACTTCCAATGAACTCGAAGGTCCATCTTCAACCAATCTTTGAATCCTTCTTAGGTTAATATGCCCCAATCGCAAGTTCCAAAGATATGTTTGGTTCATACAAGAAGGTTCTTTTCTCTTATTTAAGTTAGATGACATATTATTCATTTTCATAAGTTGCATTGTGGGTAAAATAGGATTAATGACATACAGATTATCAACCAATGCACCAGAACAGATAAAATATTTATTCTTTCTAATAACAATATTGTCATTAAAATAAACTGAATATCCATCCTTAACTAACATAGAAACAGAAAATAAATTCCTTCTAAGTGAAGGTGCATAAAGACAATCTCTCAATGTCAAAGACTTATTTCTACCAAAAGATAAATTAACATCTCTTAATGCAATGACCGATACTTTTGTAGCATCACCCATGAACAAGCATATCTCTCCATCACTGTACCGTCTGGTTTCCTGGAACCCGCGTAATGTATTACAGATATGATTAGTGGCTCCTGTATCTACACACCAGGTGTCGGTAGATAATACCGCTATACATGTTTCAACTACTAGTAAATGAGATATACCTTCTTTGTTCCCTTGTTTGAGAAGTGAACAATCAGTCTTCCAATGTCCTGACCCTTTGCTCTTGAAACATTTGCCTTTCAACTTTTTCACCGCGCCTTGAGGTCCCATGCCCTTCTTTGCTGAGTTTGCCTGTTTCTGAATGTTATTCTTTTTCTTACCGCCTTTTGGCTTAGAAGTAGAAGCCTTTTTAGAAATAAAAATATGACCACTCTGCCTAAAGAGAGATTCAGCATCCTGTAGCTCTTTTGCAAGTTCTGCCAAACTATACAACCTTTCGTTCATGTTGTAATTAAGGCAGAAATTGTCAAAACTTTTAGGCAGAGTTCCGAGAATGATATCGACCTGGGATTCCCCATCGATTTCAGCTCCAAGGATCTCCATCTCATTCAGATGACCCATCATCTTGAGAACATGATCCCTTACTGGTATACCCTCAGCCATTTTTGTATTCATCAAACATTTCATAGCAAACTGCCTAGCTGCTCTACTCTGATGTCCGAAGAGTTCCTTGAGGTTATACATCATGTCATAAGTTGTGGCCATGGCCTGATGCCGATGTTGCAGTACATTTGACATAGATGCCAGAATGTAACACGCGCTATCTCATCTGCCTTTTTCCATTTCTTATAAGCCTCTTTGACCTCTTCATTAGAGTTAGCATCAGGCTTAGGTGGGCATTCCTCAACAAGTACATATTTGTACTCCTCAGTAGTCAGAACAATGTCTAAATTATGTTTTCAGTCAATATAATTTGGTCCAGTAAGTTTGTTTTCTTAAGAATCACCATAAGTGGACTGAAAGAACCATTTTTGAAATTCTGAGAATCATATAAATAAAATTATGTAGGCCAAAAAAAACTTTTTGAATTAACTAAATATTGATTCCCTCAAAACAATAATAAGAAATTCACCAACACCATGAATTTAGCATGCCACGATAGTGTGGACGTATACAAATTCAACTTTGTTCAAGTAGGTTTTTCTTATAAATTTTACTATCATGTCAACATAACTTTATGACAAATAAAATTAATATGCTGGTCTTGCTCTGGTCATACAAATAATAGCAGTGACTCCGATGGGGAGGATACCATTATTTGTATCTAAGTGTATACCATTACTTAATACTAAGTCCATTACCTTGTAATGAGTTCCTTCAGATGGAGAAGTGAACACATACTAGGTAACTTTCTACAATTATCCCTAAGGAAGTTTGTACTGGTGATCCATAATTATACTCATCCGATATGGAGGAAAGCACTAAAGCCAACGTGGAAGTATAATTACATCACCTACAAACCAGTAATGGAGACCATAGGATTTATACTAAATAAATATCATGTCCCACTTAGTTATTTAACAATGAGGGTTTTTCTACTAGTTGATATTATGTCCATGTTGTCCATTATTAATGTAGGCTTAGTTTTTCAAAAAAAACATCCACACAATAATAAACATGCATAATCAGAAAAAAGCAAAATGACAAAAATAAGAGAAAATATCCAACTATTATGGTCATCGTTGTTGCTCCGTCCTCAACTATCTGAATCCAAAATCTGGCGCTGCGCAGATCTATTCTCCATCACGATTCCTTCATCGAAAATTATCTGTCTGCCTCTGGACTGCTTAAAACTAGCATCTCGTCTGGCGTCAAAAATAGCCACCACCGCCATCACGATTGATCAAAAATAATTAAAATTACATCAATCCTATGCCCCCCGAAGGAGTTCACACATAATCTAGATTGAAAAATTAAAATAATAAGCACGATCAACCCTCATAATTTTAATTACATCCACAGCAACAACAACATCCACAACATGTCCGTGGTTTAAATAACACAATCAAAAACATGCATTGGACCATAATAGTTGGATCTAAGATGCCTGTAAAATTGAGTTAGAACAGATCTACATCTACCGACTATTATACAGTGCAGGTTTTATTGGACAACATGGACGTATCAATCAATACGTAGATCCAAAGTGGCTCTGATACCAATTGATGGAACTGGAGATTTCCAGGACCCTTTCTTTGGTGTGCGTATTGATCGATAAAAAGTTAAAAATATCTAATACGTGTTCTAACCCTTCATAGGCGGAAACTAGGGTTCACGAATTATACCTGCGGCGGAAAGGAGACAAGTAATTCCTGGCAATCTCGAACGGACGACCCCAAGATCTTCTGCACGTATTTCTTCCTCGAGTTGGACGTAGTGTGGGCGACGATCTTCCAACCTTTTTTTCTCCTTGGCAGCCCTCTCTTTCTCTCCGTACGTGAATCACGAATTTAGAGAGAGTATTTGATTTTTGATCAGTAATATGGCGGCCAGAGAATAGAGGATATATATAGGCTACGGCAGGAACCATGAGGAAAAATTAGGGTTAGGCCTCCTAACGGATCTGGATATCCCGTGTTCAGTATGAACACACAATCCAGGCACATTAACAATAGCTCTGTCTACTAATGAGCTATTGTTGCATTACCTCCCTAATCCCAAATTATGTTTTTGGGCTCCTTTTATTATTTGCTCATTTGGCTCCCCATGTTAAGATATCGTATGTCCGTCGATCAAATTAAGTTACTGACAACTATATTAATTCGACATCTTTTATCCTTAAGTAGTACCGCTCAACTTTATTTCTCATGTCGGATATAATCCACCTGCAGGGTTTACATGACAATCCTTATGAGCTCCTTAAGGGGACATCATCAACCCGATGTATCGAGACACATTAATAATCAACAGCCTATCATACATACAATGTTATTACCCAATTCATAGAGGTTGTTGATCCATAATGAATCTCACTCTTTTATGAGTCAAAGTAATGCACACTACATATGCATGTCAGTTATTATATCCAGATTAAGAGCACAAGCATCCATAATAACAGAGGTGTTTGTTCTCTTATGTAGTCAGTACAAAGAGAACAACCTCAAGTGGTCCTATTCAATACACACAAAGTGTACTAGTGTAAACCTATAGTCAAGATAGACTAATACCATATTACACTACAACCTTTCTAATAGATTGTCCAAGTCCATCTAGGTTGTGAACTATTTATATACTCCATAGGGAACTGATAATATGATCTTTTGTGTGACACCACACACCATATTATCTATAATATAGAATATCAGACATTTGCATTAACACTTGCAACAAATACAATATGCAAACATTTGTCCATATGATTCTCATTCAAAATTTAAGGAAATAAGGTTACTAAAAAAGTGATGTTTTTATTATATAATCCTAACAGGCAACACTGCCGCATGACTTCATGCGGCAAACTTCATACGGCCAAGGCTCATGTGGCCAAGGCAACACTGCCATAAGACTTCATGCGAAAAGACTTCATGCGGCAAGACTTCATGCGACCAAGGCTCATACGGCCAAGGCAACACTGCCGCAGGACTTCATGCGGCAAGACTTCATACGGCCAAGGCTCATGTGGCCAAGGCAACACTGCCGCAGGACTTCATGTGGCAAGGCAACACTTCTCATCTTCTCTAAAATCCGAGAAGATGAGCCATGGAAGGCATGGCTTCCAAGCTCCGTCCAACCTCCGATTTAAGTCAAAAATTGGACTTCCATAGGTCAAAATGGGGTAGAACAAAATTATCTACAACATAGAATCAACTAGATTTTGAAAACAAACAAGTTTGATAGATCAAAACCAAGAAAATCGAAAATAACATAAACTTAGATCTATAAGAAAATATCTCCCAAATCAAAAAATGCTAAGTTCTAAAGTGTCTTAAAATCGTGTAAGAAAGAAAATGGAACGAATAGAAATGAGTCCTCTCATGAAGCAAGCTAGCACTTGCCTAGGGTTTCTTGGTAGGTGGAGAGAGTTAAGAGGAAGAAGAAGAAGTAAATAAAGAGTAAAGGAAGAGAGAGAAAGAAATTGGTTTATAAAGGAAGAGGGTTCACCATGATAACCCAACCAAATTAAACCAAGCCCAGTCTTGACCAACCAAGACTAGGCTAGCAGGTCAAGTCCAAATACGGGTCAAAATCCATATACGTACACTGGAAATACGTACAACGAAAAACATGAGTGATAACTCTACTCACCTTAAAAGAATTTCGTCCTCGAAATTTAATCAAAAGGCTAGAGATGTCGGGGCAAGCTATACTAAAGCACAAGCAATTCTACGACTAGCAACCAATCAAGCAATCGTTCATGCAAACAAGAAATTAAAAGCGTAAGGCATAAGGAGGACATTATACCTTATGAGTCAAACATATGAGGATATTGCGATCGGATATCATCCTTACGCTCCCACATTGACTCACCCAAAGAGTGATGATCCCAAGCAACACAGACTAAACTAATAGTCTTGTTCTTGAGTATCTTCTCTCTCCAGTCCAATATGGATACAGGCCTTTCCTCATACGAAAGGTTGGTACCAACAACCAATTCTGAATGATCAAGAACATGTCTCAGATCTGGGATATACCATTGCAATTGGGACACATGGAACACGTCATATACCTCATGTAACAACGGCGGAAGAGCGAGACGATAGGACACATCACCTACTCGCTAAAGGATATCGAACGGTCCTATATACCTAGGACTAAGCTTTTCTCGTAAGTCAAATCGAATGATGCCACGGGTAGGCAAGATCCTAAGGAACACGTGGTCGCCGACTGAAAACTCAAGGGGACGCCGATAAAAATTGGCCCAATGGAGCTAGCGATCTTGGACAACTCGAAGATGATCTCTGACTTGTCTGAACACCTCGATTGTCTGCATAACCATATCTGGACCAAGTATTTGTCTCTCGAAGACATCATCCCATGCTAACGAGAATCTGTACTTTCTGTCGTATAATGCCTCAAAGGGTGCCATCTGGATACTGGCCTGGAAACTATTGTTATAGGAGAACTCTACTAGGTGCAGGTGATCTTCCCACGAACCACCGAAGTCTAATGTACAAGATCGCAACATATCTTCAAGAGTCTGGATCGTATGTTCTGACTGACTATCTGTCTACTAATGATAAGCTGAACTGAACTTGAGATGAGTCCCCAAACTCTCTTGAAGACTCCGCCAAAAGTGCGATGTATACTTTGAATCTCTGTCAGATACAATACTGACTGGTACTCCATACAATCTAACAATCTACCTGAGGTACATCTCTGCAAGTTGGTCCGTCGACTGACCAACTCTGAAGGGGAAAAAATGAGCTACCTTCGTGAGACGATCAACGAACCATATAGCATCCCTGCCAGCCAGGGATTTAGGCAACCCAGTTACAAAATCTATAGTAATGTGCTTCCATTTCTATTCTAGGATCAGTAAAGGTTGAAGAAGTCCAGCTGGTCTCTGATGTTCAGCTTTAACTTGTTGACAAACTAAACATCGGGAGACAAACCGGGCTATCTTCCTCTTCATGCCATTCCACCAGAAATGCTGACGGATGTCTCGATACATTTTCATACCACCTGGATGAATTGAATATTGAGAACTATGAGTCTCTGCCATGATCTCCTGTCTAATATCACCACTGGATAGACAAAGACGCCTCCCATGTCGGAGAGTACCATCTTCATGAATGCATAACTCTGGTCTTCATCTTACTACATATTCTGTTCTAAGCCGCTGAAGCTTAAAATCTGCTGCTTGCGCCATCTTGATCCTCTTAACTATACTGGACTGAACTTGCATGCTGGCCATCAATGCCACATTGGTAGGGAGAATAACTTCAATACCCATCTTCTGAAGGTCTACTAATAACTCTGGTTGTGCTGTTAGGAAGTAAACTCCAGCTTCTCTGCTCAATGCACCCGCTACTACGTTGGCCTTCCCGGGATGATACTGCAGGTTGATGTCATAATCCACCAGTAGCTCTAGCCATCTTCTCTAACGCATATTAAGATCCTTCTGGGTAAATACATACTTCAGACTCTTGTGGTCGGTAAAAATTTTCACCCGATCTTCATATAAATAATGCCTCTAAGGCTTCAATACAAAAACTACTGCTGCAAACTCCAAGTTATGGGTAGGATAATTTCTCTCATGGTTACAAAGCTGGCATGATGCATAAGCTACTACCATACCATGTTGTATCAGTACGCATCCTAATCCTCTGTATGAAGCATCACAATAAACTGAAAATCTTCCAGTCCCATCTGGAAGAGTGAGAATGGGGGCCGTCATTAATCCTCGCTTCAACTTCTCAAATAAAATCTGACACTCTGCTGCCCAAGCAAACTGCACATTCTTGCGGGTCAACTGAGTCATGGGCGCTAAAATTCAAGCAAAATCTGATATGAATTGCCGGTAATAGCCGGCCAATCCAAGGAAACTGCGAACTTCTGCGACGGTACTGGGTACTGGCCACGACTCTATAGCCACTATCTTCTAGGGGTCAACTTCCACTCCACATCTTGTGATGATATAACCTAAGTACGAAATGTGATCCAGCCAAAACTCGTACTTACTAAACTTCGCATACAACTGGTGCTCTTTAAGAATCTGAAGGACTATACAGAATGCTGCTCATGCTCCGCCTCACTCTTGCTATAGACTAGGATGTCGTCTATAAATACTATCACAAATTGATCCAAATAGGGCATGAAGATACGATTCATGAGGTCCATAAATACGGCTGGCACATTGGTTGCTCCAAATGGCATAACAAGGAACTCCCAATGTCCATATCTAGATCTGAATGCTGTCTTCGGAATGTCTTGCTCTCTGACTCTGATCTTATGGTACCCTGACCATAAGTCAATATTTCAGAATACTGCTACTCCTCTGAGTTGGTCAAACAAATCATCTATCATTGGCAAGGGATATCTATTCTTGATTGTTACAGAGTTCAAGATACGATAATCAACACATAATCTTGACTTACCATCCTTCTTTTTCACAAGAAGTATCGGGGCTCCCCAAGGCGATCTACTAGCACGAATGAATTCCTTGGTTCTGAGTTCTTTAATCATCTTGTACAAGATCTCCAACTCTGAGGGTGCCATCCTATAGACTCTCTCTGGCACTGGTGTCGTCCCTGGAAGAAAATTAATGGTGAACTCTATCTCTCTCTGGGGGCATGTCTGGAAGCTCTTCGGGAAATACATCAGGAAACTCTTCTACTATTCTGGGAAACTGAACAGCCTCTGCTACTGCCATCTGCAAGACTAGAGGAGAATGTTCTACTTCGCCTCTGGAAAATAAAAGCTCTGTCTCGCCTGGAATACCAAAAATAATCCTACCAAGATGGCAGTCTATTCATGCGTATTGATCCTTCAACCAATCCATTCCTAGGACCACATCATAGTCGGCCAGCAAAAATTCTATAAACCTAGCGGGAAACTCTCTACCACTAACTACGATTCGACACAAGAAAAATACTCTATCTACTCCCACAAGACCGTTACCAGTAAATATATTGAGCCTTACTGATAATGACTCGGGCTCCAGTCCTATCCGTGTAGCGAATCATACAGACATAAATGAACGCAGTGTACCTGAATCAAATAATACTGATACTGGAAAAGAGTTGACGAGAATGGTACCTGCCACCACCTCATCTGAAGCTAACTCTTCCTCCACGGTCAGGACCATAGCCTGACCATGCCCTTTGGGTGATGGTCCCCTCTGCTGGAAACCTCTCTGCCGGTTCTGCATCTGAGCTTGGGTCTGGGCATACTGCTGGGGTCTCTGTTGCTGGAAGGCTTGTGCCTGAGGCGGCAATGGCCTCGGAGGCTGGTACTGCTGCTGCTGTACTGGTGCTGGGGCTGGTCCCCTAACCGATGGACTAGTTAGATTCGACGATGATAAACTGGCTTTATTCGGGCAAGACCCTATCATGTGGTCCGGTGACCTACAAGTCAAGCACAATCCCTGTGCTCTGCAACACTCCGAAACAACATGTCTTGGCTTCCTACAATGAGTGCAGCCCATTGTGAAAGACTGTCTCCACTTCTGTTGCTGAGGGTATGTCGGTGTTGAATACTAAACCGACGTAACTGAATTCGCCCTTCGGAGAACTCCAATCGACAAAGCCCTAGCTGCCGGGGCTGCTGAGGACATACTCATCTTCCCATGGGACCTCTTCCTGCTTTCGATTCAGTCCAGGATCCTCTACGAGGTATACTCGTGCCTCCTAGATGCCCTCAATACTGTATCAAAAGTCTGATGCTCGAACTGCTCCACAGCTAGAATAATCTCTAGGTGGAGCCCCTGCTGGAACCGCTGGTCTCGGTCTAATTCGGTCGCCACCAAAGTGAGAGCAAACCACTTAGTCTTGAAAACTCGGCCGCATAACCGTCAACTGTCCTGCTTATTTGCTTCAGATTAGTGAACCTCGTCTGTAGGTCGTACCGAGCTACAGCATCGAAGTACTTGGTCTGAAACTTATCACTGAATGTCGCCCATGGGACAGGCACCGCAAATCTAACTGCTAACATTGTCCACCAGGTGTAGGCTAAGTCCAATAACTGTAGGCGCACTACAGCCACCTTCTCTTCCTCTGGAGTCCTTGCTGCCTCAAGGATAACCTCTATATCCTGAAGCTAAGCATCGACAGCAATAGCATCTTCACTGCCATCAAAGAAGGGAGGGTTCAAGCACTTGAAATTGTTGGCTGCACCGTTACCTTGGCAACCCACTCTGCCCATAGCATCTTATACTATCTGGTACAGGGCATCGTCCCGACGATCTTGAGAGGTGAGTAATTCTCGGATGAGTCCTACCAAGATTTCATTGTCAGACTCTACAGACTGAGCTGGCTGAACTGGCGGCTCTGGATCCCCGGAAGGCATAACTCAGGAGGCTGCTCTTGAGTGCTGGGCTTGGTCTCCTTGTGTTTGCAAAAACAAAAGTATGAACTTTATTGATACAAACTTTGTAAAGATTACAAGAATTCTGGAAAAGTACAACTATAGGAATCCAATCTAGAAGACGATTGCTTTATCCTTTGGACGATGTGAACTTTGAAGACGGTAGTCTCTGAATTTGAAGGCAAAAGCCTCGGAAGAATGCAGCATCACTTGGGCAAGAACTCCTGAACTCTCTGATATTTCTGAACTTTATGTCTGATCCCCTTGAATGAAGACTTGAAACTCTATTTATAGAGTTATGGAAATAACTAACTTTTAGTTATTCTGGATGGCGCAAGTTGAATTGCACAGGAACTGGACTGCGCAGCATCAGACTACGCAAGCAGTTGTCTGGTCGTAGGCCAACTGTCCTGGACACATGGCATCATTTGATTGAAATGCGCATGATCGTATGTAGACGGTTGCCACGTAACGAGCAATTGATGGCATGAATGCCACGTGTGCTTTTGTCAGTTGAAGTGATGAAGTGCGCGACATGAATTGTGCTGGCTTCGGATTGCGCTGAGATGGATTGCGCTGGTCTGGCTTGCGCAGGCACTGGATTGTGCTGCATGTACAGCTGTCCAACTACCCTCGAGCACTGTGCGGCACAATAAACGAACAGTCTCCTTGTTCTTTGTGCTGTCAACTGTCAGAAAGATTTGATTTTGTCAGATAATGATGACATTGCCATGTCAGCCTGCGCAGTTGAAAGTGTGTGCAGTCTGGTGTGCGCAATCTGAATAATGCACAATCTGATGTCTGTGCAGTTCATTTGAAAGTTATATTTCTTGATTTTCCAACTTTGTTAATAGGTGCAACTTGATTTTTTTAGGACCTACAAGACCCCCTTCAAAGTTTTCAAAAGTTGAATTTATTCAAAGTTTCGAAATGCTTTGAATTTTAAATTTTAAAATCAAGTTGCGCATACGTAAGCTGTCTGCGCAATTGGATGATTCAGCCCCGCTTTTTCGGCACAATCTGAGGCAGCCGTTCCCCTTTGAAAAACTATAAATAGTTCCTCATTACCTCACTATCATTCTTTACTTGCTTTCGAATTTTCAAAAGAGAAGTTTCTTGAGTATTCCCGATTCTCCTCTTCGATCTCCATGACCCCCAAGCGATCCTCCGCCACTGCCAAGGACAAGGCCCTCGCCGAATCTTCGGCTAGGGTTACGCCTTGTCCTTCTCGACATGAGACTGCGCATCCCGCTTTGCTAGGTAGATGATTCAATCGAAAACTCTTTTTAGGGTTTTTCGACTTCACTGATCTTCAAAATCCATCTCTTTTTAGAGATGTGATCATATTGTGCCACCGTTTTTAGGGTCTTGGTTGCACGAACTAGTTATTCTTCATTTTTATGAAGAATACTTTCTTGTGCAATCGGTTGAACTGTGCTGACAAAAGTCAGCGCAATCTGCTGATTTGCGCAAGATTGCCAGCGCAATCTGATGCTGACGCAAACTGATGGATGCGCAATCTGATGGTTGCGTAATCCGATGGTTACGCAATCTGATGGTTGTGCAATCTGATAATAGCATTTTTGATTATACTTGTACTGAATTTCTATTTTCTCTGTTTTGATGCAGTGAATACCAGAGAAGATCCCGAATATAAAACTTTTGTAGGACCTCTTGCAGAATCTGAGTTCAAAGAGGACTTATCCCACGTACTTTTTCCGCAATATGCACTTCCGTCCTCTCGCCAGACTATTCTGATAGCACAAGATAATGATACATTGCTATGCCTGATGAATGGACAGCCTTTACAGACTGTTGATGCTGTCACCCATAGAAAACCTATGTTCCTATTTGGTGAAGCAATTGACAAAAGTTCTCAACCAAGACCACGTGTTGAGCAGAGAACTTTTCAGTGGAAGGAGAAACTGATTTTGCTACCAGATATTGCCAGGGGCCTTCCTTTGACACGATATGCTCATGCTAGCTACCCCAGGAGAATGGACTGGGACATCACTCCTCTTCAGCAGGCTCGGACTGGAAAAATCTGCGTCAAGAAGGACCGAAATAACAGAGACATGTTCTATAGTTCCTCAGAACGACACAGTACTTTACTTAGAGGATTGAAACCAAGGTGCATCCCTCCGAAGAATTCTTCTCTATTAATGCCTGTGAGGATCCCAATCTTTGCGAATGAGTACGCAAAAGTTGATGGCAGTTACCCGGATCAAGACATCCGGTTGACAGGTCTGGTAAACCCAGACATCAAAAGGTGGAGCAGTATAGCAAATTGGATACTAGTTCAGTTTGGAGATAAACTCAGAGAGATTGAACTGTATGAAGCGGTAAATGCTACTGTATATGGCTTCTACCCAAACCCTCATCTGTTTTTGGCACTGGCGGAGAGGTACAACTACAGGACAGGGACATTCATGACGCCCTGCGGAGAGATGGGGTTGGCTCTCCACGAGATGAAGTATATCTCGTACTTACCAATGGCAGACTTTCCTTACGAGGAGTATGTCCCCACCAACGATGAGTTAGAGAGACTGCGTCGAGAGAATTCGAAGATGGTAGAAGTCTTTGACGAGTTGTTATGCCATTACAACGTATGCTCTTTCTACTACAAGAGTGGCTCGTCTGGTACATCTATTCTTCGAAATGGCTGACTTATCTTTTTTTCAACCATATTATTGAGAAAAAGACAAAAGATCATGACTCCTGCAACCCAGACTTCTTCCAACCTCTCACCCATAGTGAAGTGATAAAGCTGATGGAGGAGAATAAAAGACTGGATATTTTAGTAGAGGATGAACATCAATATCCGCTCTTAAAGTTGGAGATTTTGTTGAGAGCCATGTAAGAATGGGCTACAGGCCCATGTCCAAAGAAGCCCAATTAATAGGATTTCTGACGTACTGACTCCGCCGCTTCGTCATGCCTGGGGCAAGTGCTGTAGACCGCTTCCACCGCGGTGTCCTTTTTGCTGCTGTCCGGTTAGTCTTCGGCTACTGGATGGATCTACTATCAGCGATGACTTGCAGAATAAATGCGAGTCTTCGTCTGTATGTAGATTCCATGCTTAAGGGTAAGTATGATAAAGGTAATTTCCCCAGACTGGAATTACCTTACACTTACTTATTCGGATGGCTACTCCTGCACCATCCATCTCTGATGAATCCTGCCATGGGGGCAGTGGATGGCAGTTTTCTGCGCCGGTTCTCACAGAGCCGATAGCTATACACTAGCCTGAGAGATTGCAGACGCACTTTAAATCTAGGCAGAGGATGGAATTTTTTTTGTACTCCCCCTCCAACGGGTTATGAATTCATGGCACCAAACATGGTTGACCTTGGGAGGTAGCCTATAGGTCGAATAACTTTTGAATGGTTGAAGGCAATCAGACCGTCACATCTAGTATATAGATTTGAGGAAGAATGCTTTCTGGAGCCATATTTGCCGAGTCGCTTCGCTCGACAATTTGGATATGACCAGTTCCACGTGGGGAATGCAATAACTTGCTTACGAGGAACAGGATACTTGATCGACGGAGCCAGAGCATGGGCTTACTACAATGCTCGAGACATACGGGCAGTGTTCTCGATGCCACACAGGAATAATGCTGGTCCAAGAATGCTATACACATATTCACAGTTTTATACAGCTGCCAACACTTTTGCCGAAAACTTTAGCCTTGTGGATAGTTTTGCGACGGCAAACCGTCTGAGGAAGGGAGCAACTGATGTATTGGCTCCTAACAATGAAGAGGAACACGAACCAGTGGATGATCCACTGGAGGCTTCCAGGGAAGTCAATTTCCCTGAGGAAGTTAATCAACCTATAAGAGTCTCTCTGAAGGTTGCTAAATCTCCGGCCAAGGAGAAGAAAAGAAGAAGGGAAGAGCCTCCTGCCCCCATTGTGAAGAAGAAACTAATTCTGGAACATTCTTCAGAGAAGGTTACGACGAGATCAAAATCCAGACAATTGGCCGAGTCCACTCGAGATGAAGCCGCTACACCAACCTCTGTTCATAAACAAGTCGATATAGTAAACATAGAGAGCCCTGAGAGGCCTCTACATAGAAGGAAGAAGCTGTCTCACAGAAGACAGAAGATAACAGTTTCTCCTCCTAGACAAGCTTTGTCTTCGGTAGTAGCGAACGCTGTAGCTGGGCTCACTATGCCATCTCCAACTCCTATTTCTGAGGCTGGACATAAAACTCTTAGTCCAGAACAGAGAGAGGATATTGAGGAGAGAGAAGAGATTGACCGAAGAGATGAGGCCATAGAGTCTAGAGACAATATTGCAGAAATAGAGCATGAACCTTTGCAATCTCCATTGTCAGCAGCAGCGAAAACTCATCTTCCTGCCACACCGGGAGCAAACCGTGAGGAGGAAGATCGTTTGATGATCCAGGCTTTAGAAGACTGTGACTTCGGCTCACAGGAGGATTATGTTGTCCAAGCCACTGCAACTGCCAGTGAGGAGATACCGGAGCAAGATGAAAATAGAGAGAGCACTTCCTCAGAAGCTAATGAAGATATACAAAATCTTGAAGGAGATGAGGAAGTGCATGTATCTCCCATAGCAATTGACGACACCTTGGATGCTGATGTGCAGATGTCTTCCGGAGGTGTTGATGACACTTTAGATCCTGAAAAGGATGTTGAAGTGCAATCATCTCCGAAAAAGATAGCCGACAAAGAAACGGCTCTGGAGGAAACTCCTGCTGCTAATCCCCAAGGTATAGAATGAAATTAGCAATCTTCTTTTAAATAGATTGATAGCTGACTTCTTTTTGTGTATTCTATACAGAAATCGAAGCTTCTCCAGCACTTCCAGTGTGCATGGACATAGTTCTTGCGACGACGATTGCTAGTATTAGTCGTCATTTATCCCGTGGCTCTGAAGCAGGAAGTAGTCAGGCAGTAGTGTCTGAAGCTACTTCTGCTCAGCTAGAGTTTGTTCCTGCAGATGATAGGCCTATTGCTGGATCAAACCATGGTAAGACTGTTTTCACTTTTGATTCTCTTTATCAATAGCCAAATGACAGGCAAAGTGATAATATTTAATTTTACAGAGGAACAACCAGGAGGAACAACCAGCTCCACTTTAGTTCCCTTATTCAGAGAGCCTTCCGTTTAGACCCGAGAAATTGAACGTCCTGCTGCCTCGTCATCAACAGAAGTAGCTGCAACTCCTGGTGCTCTGGCGATTAATCAGCTTGTCATCCAATCATTCACCAAATGCTTCTTCGAGTCCTTGGGGCCTTTGATCAATAGAATGATGGACAAAGAAGACGCGGATTTTTACATGGTTAGAGGTCCGACCTCTTTCTTAGTAAAGGCCATCCGGGAGCAAGGTGACGAGCCCCAGGCCATTTTTCTTGACCACATATTAAATGAGCTGGAAGCTTCAATAAAGAACTATAAATAGCTCAATAAGGGGGAAGTAGAACCCTTAGTACAAGCAGAGTTTGAACAAATGGCTCAGGCAGCTGCAGTTGAAAGAGTGAACCTCCAGAACCTTTTGGATGCCTATTCTACTAAATCTGCTGAGTATAATTCCAAGTTGGAATCGGTGATCTCAACTGCTGAGAGAAAAGAGAGAAGGATTACCGAGCTGAGAGTGGAGATTGCTCGTCTCCAAGAGGAATTGGAAAATGAAGTTACCGAGCATCAGACTGCAGTCCAACAAATTGGTGCTCTAACTCAGGAAAGAGACGAGTATGTAGCAGCTCATGATGCTGAAATCACTCGCCGAATGGTAACCATGCCCATTTTTAATGAAGAATCTGGGATAGAAGAGGCAAGGAGGAGAGTGATGGCATCTCGCGAAGAACGGTTGCAAATTCTGAAGCAACAGATTGCTAATCTGATGACGCCTCCGTCTCAGTAGAAAGAACATCTTGTATCTTTTGGTCTTTCTTTATGCTATATATGTAATATCTTAAATTTTGATCAATAAAAGATATTTTGTTGTGGCTCTATTATTTCTTGCATATCTTATTCAGATATAAATAATAGCGATAGAAAATATATTCAGAGGTACAGGACATGATATATTTCTCGATTTTAGAAAATAATCATATTCATTATATCTGTTCAGAGGTAATGTGGACGTGGCAGAATATAATTTATTGAATATTATTATTTCAAATAGACAACTTAATCGAGGACGATAAGTTGCTGATGTGGATAAACGAACGAAATGAATCGTCAAACTGTGTAAATGGACGAAATGAATCGTCGGGATGAACGGATGGACCGTCGGATGGTGATGAACGGACGAACCGTTAAATGATGATGAACGGATGAACCGTCAGATGAATGTGAACGGGTGAACCGTTGGATGGTGATGAACGGACGAACCGTCAAATGATAATGATGAACGGGTGAACCGTCAGATGAATATGAACAGGTGAACCATCAAATGATGATAATGAACGGGTGAACCGTCAGATGATGATAATGAACGGGTGAATCGTCAGATGGTGATGAACGGGTGAACCGTCAAATGATGATAATGAACGGGTGAACTGTCAGATGAATGTGAACGGGTGAACCGTCAAATGATGATAATGAACGGGTGAACCGTCAGATGAATGTGAACGGGTGAACCGTCAGATGATGATAATGAACGGATGGACCGTCAGATGGTGATGAACGGGTGAACCGTCAAATGATGATAATGAATGGGTGAACCGTCAGATGAATGTGAACGGGTGAACCGTCAAATGATGATAATGAACGGGTGAACCGTCAGATGGTGATGAACGGGTGAACCGTCAGATGATGATAATGAACGGGTGAACCGTCAGATGGTGATGAACAGATAAACCGTCAGATGAATGTATCGTTTCATTATTTTGAGAATCTCCGCCTATAAATAGAACAGAAATCTGGAAAGAATGATCATTTTCACTTTTCAACATAAAGATGTCGTCCGGAGATGCATCCAAGAAGGCTGAAATTGTTCCGAAGATTGAAGTGGGCACTGAAGAACGTCCTGCCGATCCAATCTAGTCAAAGCAGGCAGAAGTAGGCGAAGGTTCGTCTGCACCCAAACCACCGCAGGATATCCTGGATTTCTTGCTTGAACCAGGAAAGACTGAAGAGGAAGAGGCCATGAGGATAGCTGCTTGCAAGTTCCTGGTAGGTTCGAGCAAAGAAGTCCTCAGTTCTTTTGCTGATTATGTCTTTGATAAGGACGGCAGTGGTCCGCATCCTAATGTTGAAAAGGACGATAGTGATCTTCCTTGATAACATGTAACATCACTTATGATGAAGAAATCAAACTTTATTTATGAATTATCTGATCATATTTACATAAATTTCTGTTACATTTTTACATAGTATTTCTTGAGGAATTTGCCATTGATAGGCATCATTGCAACTCGACCATCTAATTCTGCAAGTTGATATGCTCCATTTGAAAAGACTTTGCTGACAACATAAGGCCCTTCCCACTTCCCATCAAACTTGCCTTTACTCGAATGAGTCATAGTAATAGGGCGTCTGACTGCTAAAATGAGTTCTCCCTGCTGAAAGGCTCTGACTTTAACTTTGCGATTGAAAGTCTTCGAGATGCGGGCTTGATATAGCTCAATATGTTGTTGGGCTAATAGCCGCTTCTCATCGAGCGCTTCTAATTCTTGAAGTCGAAGAATATCGTTGTTCTCTGTAGTAAGCTCGTTAGCAATGGCAATTCTTAAAGAAGGAATTTGAAGTTCTAGAGAAAGAACAGCTTCACAACCATACACCAAAGAGAAAGGTGTAAAGCCTGTGGGATTGTGGACCGTAGTTCGGTAGGCCCAAAGACATTCACCAAGCTTTTCACTCCAATTTCGTTTGTTAGTAGATACAAACTTCTTGAGGAGCTTGATAATGGTTTTGTTGAAAGCTTCAGCTAAGCCGTTAGCGGCAGAATTATAGGCTGTTGAAGCGACATTGTCAATCCGGTGATCGTCACAGAACCTTGTAAACTTTTAACTAATGAATTGAGGTCCGTTGTCATGGATGATTCTTCGAGGTACACCAAATCTATAGATGACATAATGTTTGACGAAATTGATGATGCTGGTAGTCTTGACTTCAGCCAATGGTATAGCTTCAGCCCATTTGGAGAAGTAGTCGGTTATTGCTAGTATGAACCGATGTCCTCTAGAAGAATGAAGATTGATGGGACCGATGATGTCCATGCCCCAAGCTTCAAAAGGCCAGGAGGCGACCGTTGGATGAAGGAACTCCGATGGTTGATGAATGAAGTCTGCATGGATTTGACAAGCTCGACATTTCCTCGCATATTCAATGGCATCATATACCATAGAGGGCCAATAGTAACCCATACGTCGGATGCGATCCTGTAGTTTAGGACCAGGCTGATGTGCTCCGCAGACACCGTCGTGAGCTTCACGCAGTACTTGCTTCGCTTTATCTCCAGCAAGACAGCGTAAGAGTAAGCCGTCATAAGTTTGCCAATAGAGAGTCTTGGTAGTCTGATTGTAATAGAATCGGAGAGACCACCGACGAATACTCGTAGCCTCCTTGGGATGTTCAGGGAGTATGTCATGGACTACAAAATTAATGAAAGAAGTTCTCCAATCTTTATTGATGATATTGACTTCAGTAAGATTACTGAACTCAATATTACGATTGTTTTCGACACAGAACAGTTCCCGATTGGAGATAACTACCACCTGCTGTCTTCTGATAGGGATGGCTAAGACTGTCGTAAGATTAGCCAAAGCATCTGCTTCAGTATTGCAAGCTCGGCGTACATATTCAATGAAGAAGGCTTTGAATGATGTAGCCATGTTGATTGCTGCTTCAAAATAAGGTACTATATCTTGATGGCGAACTTCATAAGTTCCTCTAACCTGGTTAACAACCAACTTAGAGTCACCATAGACTTCAAGATACTCGACGTTTAGTTGTTTGGCTAGCTGAAGGCCAATGAGTAGAGCATTGTATTTTGCTATGTTGTTGGAGCATGGTTTATCTAAAGAATAGGCTCTTTGGATAGTTGATCCGTCTGGAGAGACGAGAACAACTCCAACTCCTGTAACGATGGCACCATTTGGTCCGATTCTGGATACACCGTCAAAGAATAGACGCCAAGTAGGAAATTCTTCAAAGACCATATTTGATTCCAATGTCTCGTCCGGAATTTCATCATATAGTTTAGATGTTTCTGGCATAGGATGAGCTGCTAAGAAATCCGCCAGTGCTTGACCTTTGACAGACTTTTGAGGAACATATACCATGTCATATTGGGCTAGTAGAATGGTCCATGTAGCCAGCCGAGAATTGAGTGTGCTGGGCTTCTTCATGAGTACCCGAAGAGGATTAACTCGTGATATGACATGAATAGTTTGGCCAATGATATAATGCCGAGTCTTTTGAACAGCAAACATAAGAGCTAGGCATTCTTTTTCGACCGGACTATAACTGTGTTCAGCACCAATCATAGTACGACTGAGATAATAGATAGCTTGTTCATGGCCTTCTTTGTTCTTTTGGGCAAGTAAAGCACCCAATGAATGGTCCATAGCACGGTTATACATTAAGAATGGTATACCAGAGATTGGTGGCACCAAGACTGGTGGATTCATGAGATACCGCTTGATGTCGTCAAATGCTCGTTGACATTCTTCGGTCCAAACGAAAGATACACCCTTCTTCATGAGTTGAGTGAATGGCCTGCAGCGTCCAGACAGATTCGAAATGAATCTTCTGATATACGCAAGTCGACATTGGAATCCTCGTAGCTCTTTTAGGTTGCGTGGAGGATGCATCTCTTGAATGGCTTTGATCTTCTCGGGATCCACGTATATACCCTTAGAGGTAATAACGAAGCTGAGAAATTTGCCACTAGAGATGCCCAAGAATGACTTGGTGGGATTCATTTTGAGCTGATGTTGGCGCATGAGATTGAAGATAGTTCTCAAGTCTTGGATGTGATCTTCCTTTAGATGACTTTTGACAGCAATATCGTCGACATAGCATTCAACGGTCTTGCACAGATGATCTCGGAAGATGGTACTCATTGCTCGTTGGCATGTTGCACCAGCGTTCTTGAGACCAAATGGCATGACAGTATAACAGTAGACTCCGCGAGGAGTGCGAAAAGAAGTATGTTTTTCATCTTCAGGATGCATCCGAATTTGATTATATCCGGAGAATCCGTCCATGAAAGAGATTCTTTCAAACCCACCGGTGTTGTCGATCATAACGTCCGTGATAGGGAGAGGAAATTCATCTTTTGGACATGCTTCATTAAGATCCCGGAAGTCGATGCAAACTCGAACTTTGCCATTTTTTTAGAACTGTGACGACATTGGCTACCCAATCAGGATACTGATATTCTCGAATAAAGCCACAAGCTATGAGCTTCTTAACTTCATCGTCTATTGCATCCATCATTTCTGGCTTGAAACGCCGTTGTTGTTGTTTGACCGGTTTTGCATTCGACAGGATGTTCAACTTATGAGTAGCGACTTTAGGATCCAGTCCTAGCATGTCTTCATAGCTCCAGGCAAAGACATCAATATATTCTTTAATCAGAAGAATTAATTTTTGCTTATCTGCCTCTGGAAGATTCTTGCTGATGAAGATTGGACGAGGTGACCCATTCTCTCCTACGTCAACTTGAACTAATTGATCTTCGATAGGAGGTTCTCTTTGTTCGAATCGGAGTTCCCATTGGGTATTCATTTGTTGAGCCCAAGGATCAGTTTCGAGATTTTCTTCAAGATCCTCGTCATAGCTTTCTGGAAGTTCAACGGAGACCATGTTAGAAGATACCGTCAATCGATGAACTTGACCAATGCTGGTATTAGAATCCCAAGATCTGGAATCAGAAGAATTAGAGCACTCTTCACTATCGGATTCAGAGCCTGCTGGAGATAATACTGGAGGAGAAGCATATCCGAGACCTCTTTTGGTCCTGCTGTAGTACATCTCTGACTTTCCTTGTGGAACAGCCGTACGGAAAGGAGTTTTTCTACCTTTACCGTAGTTGAGGCCACTTTTGAAGTCATAACCCATCTTTCGGATGATGTCTTTTGATTGTTGACTGTAACGTCGGAGTTGAAGATGCCCCGTGTCGTTGACTTTGCTATCATCCGTATAGCTAAATTGTTGTTCCGGTCCTTTACTAAAAAGTATTGGACTTTTTTCCTTTCTTACGAGCGGGAACAATATGATATGAATCTTTTGGGTGTTCAAGTGAAACTGCTATTTGAAGAGATTGTACAACTCCCATTGTAAATGACTGAAAGCTATCTAACATATCCAAATAGCATTTAGTATGATAAATGACATCAGTATACTGGAAAGTAGATGGTTTTTTATTGATTTGTACATTTGTATTTACAGCAGGACCTTTAGCCTTAGCAGGCTTGGTCAGATTGATTACAAGAGGGGGAGAAGAAGAACGTGGAGGAGGATTAGCTTTGTTACGACGGAGGTCGATAACAAGCGGCTCAGAGGAGGTGAGCTCCCTTTTATCCTTGTTATGAGATACATCTATAACAAGTGGCTCAGAAGAGGTGAGCTGTCTTTTTTCCTTGTTGCGACGTAAGTCCATAACAAGCGGCTCAGAAGAGGTGAGCTCCCTTTTGTTCTGATCATCATCAGTAGATTGCTTCTGGACTGGCAAGTGAATAGCCAGTGGTTTGGAAGATTGAGGACGAGAAACACGCCCTTTGACAGGAATGATAAGGGTATCATTAGGCACTGTTTCTTGCTCTTCTTCAGTGTCCAGAGATAGGACAACCTTCATGAATTCATCCTTGTACATACAAGCATCATTACAGTATGCTTCAATGCCTTTGAAAGGATAGAGATCAGCAACTTCCTTTTGCACCTCTCCATTGTCATCAACATATTTAAAACATTGATGGAGAGTTGAAAGGACAATGTTATGCTCATGCAGAAATGGTCTTCCCAGCAAAGCATTGTAGGAACAACCATGGTTGTCAATGATGTAGAAAGTAACCTTTGTGCGAAGATTGCCAATTTGAAGTTTTAGGCAAATTTTGCCCAGAGGTTCACTTCTTCCCTGATTGAAACCAAGGATGGTGGTGATTGTACTGGAAAGACTATGCACTGGGATTTTCAGCGCATCCAACATTGTCTTCGGCATTATGCTGAGAGCGGAGCCTAGATCTATCAGAATACGATCGACCTTCATCGAATCGACGTATCCTGTATAGTAGAGAGGACGATCGTACCTGTTGTCTTCCAACAACATGTCATCTTGTGTGAAAGTTATGTTTGAATTAACTCCAACACGCTCTGACAATGGAGGCAAGAGACTGGTTCTGCTTTCGGCTTCTTCAGAAGAGCTAGACAGGTTTCAGCTTGCATGAGAGCCTCGCTCAGAGTTTTTCGAGTCTCTTTAGATAGGCGCAAGAGCTCGAAGATGGATAGCCGGGCCGGTGTATTGGCTAACTGAGCTAGGATGTCGAAGTTGTAAGGCTTTTCGAGTCCAGAGGAAGCTGGCTTCTTCAAAGGTTTGTCGAAGCGGACTTGCTGTTTGCCTTTGTCAGCGACCGTCGGTTTGGGAGGAATGGACACTACAACCGGTGAGGATGCAGTAGGAATATCCTCAGTAGAAGCAGGCTGCATTGGAGCAGGCTCAGAAGAAGAAGCAGGATTCTCTTGAGCTTCGGGGTAATCCTTCAGATAGGCTTTCCCTGATCTGGTGCCCAACAAGATTTCTTCATCGACTATGGGGTCAAAAGACACCATATTGCAAATCTTTGTTTTGCCTTTACAGCGGTCTTTCTTCTTGGAGAAAGAGGAAATTTCGAACTCTGAAGCAAGATTCGGATGAATCCACATAATCTCGCCGTTGTCAAGAGATAAAGGGACGAGACCTTCACTTCGTGGAGGAGGGAGATTCTCGATCTCGAGAGTAGCTTTGGGGATAGGAATGACACCGTGCAGCACCATCTGGGGCGGGAAGTCACCGAACTGAACTGATACCATGTTTGCAGTAACAGTCTTCTCATCTTGCTGCAAAGTGATAACACCAGTATTGACCAGTTCCTGGATTTTTCCTTTGAGCACATAACATGCTCGAGTGGGATGTCCGATGAACCTGTGATAAACACAGTACTTGGGATGATCAGTCTTACCGACTTCATCGGGCTTCTTTGGATCTGGAAGTTGGATTTTATTGCTTTTGATTAAGCAATCAAAGATGCTAGCAGTGTCATTCTTATCAAAGGAATACTCTACTTTAGGACGAGGTTCCCTTGGTGGAGGTGCTGAAGGAGTGGAAGTAGACGTAGGAGGAGATATGTTGACCGCCAGAGATTCTTTGTTCTTGTTTAAATTAATGTTCAAAGTTTCTTTTGCTTTGCGGTTGTTCTGGCGATTGCCACCACCTGATGTTTGATGTTCATCCCGATCGGGGTTAGACATTTGTACCCCTAGTTGCTTGAATTTGTCGGCGCTAACTTCAGCTGCTTTAGCGTTGACAATGAAGGATGGCCAGTCTTGGAACTGAGTAGACCATGTCCACATGCTAATAATAGGCAGAAGGTTTGCCTTGCAGGTGTCTATAGTGACAGCAGTTGGAGTCCCAAGAGGCATTTTCAAAGCTTTCCGGCAGAACCTTTCAATGAAACTCTCACCAGTTTAATTGTGTCTTTGTTTGATTTTATTGAGGGCTGACATAGTCATATCATTGATCCCCTCATAAAATCGTTCCAAGAAGACTTGCTTTAAGCCAGAGAAGGAGGTGATACAACCATCGGGCAAGCTTCTATACCAATCGTATGCTACGCCGGCTAAACAGCCAACGAATACTCTGGTAAGAAGAGCGTCATTTGGTTGAAGTTGGACAGTCATAACCTCAAAATGGTTGATGAACTGACTGGGAGAAGTACTGCCATCAAACAGCGAGATGGTTGGGATCTTGTACTTCAGAGGAAATGGAACTTCCTTCCATTCAACTGGGTAAGGTTGCTTAATTCCCAACCTCTGCAAGTTGTCTTTCTCCTTGAAAGCTTCGAGCTGAGTTCGTAGGAGTTTCACAGCTTCATTAGCATCTTCTACTGATATAAAAGGAGCAGGCTGAACCACAGTGTTAGGAGGGAGAACAGCATGATAAGCACTACCCCCAGTACCTGATTGACTGGGTGTAGGTTGGGCTTGTACATGAGGTATTTGAGTGGATGCTACCCCCAGTCCAGCATTGACAGGCACCGACGATGCTATGATTTTAGGATTTGTAGGAGGTACGGTCGGTGGTACCGTATGTTGGGCCACAATGATGGAATGCATACTAGCGACCATTTCGGCCATGGTCTTTAGCTTATCTTCTAGTGCAGCTATTCTTTATTTTTGACTGGCTGAACTGGAAGCATCGAGATCTTCATTGACAACATAAGCTGTCACTTCCCTGGGTACAGTGGAAGACACTGTTTGTTCTGAGCTTTCGCTATACGCATCGTAGTCAGAGAAGGAATCATCTCCTGAGTGAGAAAGAGGAAGATGACCAGAAGGATCTTGAAGATTCCTTTGACCGATTGTGTCTCGGCCTCGGGAACGGGTATGTCGGAATACTCCTTCAGAAGATTCTTGGAGTAGATCCAAATACCGTTGGCTTGGCCTGCGAGGTTTCCCGTGCTTAGAGCACTTCCTACCCCCAGTGTCTCTGGAGGTTATGTTGACGGAGGCATACAAAACCTCATCTTCATCTTCCGACATAGGTTCAGAGTTAGGAAAGTTCAGACGATCGAAGACAGACCGTCTTGTTGTCTGACAACAACACTTAATGACCACTTTGTGATTGCAGTGATGTCCAAGTGGTTGCACTGGGGATGTTGGGATGTGGTTCCGTTTTTGCTTGAGATGTTCTCGGAGATCAGGAACAACAACAGGACGAGCAGAAGTTCGAGGGACATGTTCTTTGATAACATTCGGAACATGGTTCCGGTTCTTCAAATGTTTTGTCCCTTGAGTGTACAGGGAAGTGCTCATTTTATTGGCATAGTTGTCCGGATTCTTGATCCTGGAAGTTTGCTTCTGATGTTGATTAGTCTTCGGCATTGGCTGTTTATGTTTCACCGAAGTTGGCCGACTGAGATATGTTCTTAAATCAGCAAACTCACCCCCAGGGGTTTCTGTTTGAGACACCAGCAATTTTCCTTGTCTTGATCGAGTGATCTGAAGAGTTGGGAGATCTTGGAACTCTGCTACTGGAGTAGGTAGAATACCTCTCTGATCAGTACAAGTTCTTTTAACATGGAGAGAAGAATCCTTGTTTGAAAGAATTTTTGTACTGACTGATGCCGGAGCACATTTAGGCTGATCTTCAACGGTAAAAACCGAGGAAGACTGAGAAAAGACCAAAGGGCCTTTTTTCCTTGTTTTGGAAAGAAGGGTTAGCTAAAGAGCATTTTTCTCTGTTGTCTTCCAAGTCATGAGACAAGGAAGTTTGAGAAAAGACCAAAGGGCCTTTTCCTTTATTCTGGAGAGGAGGAGGAATAGCCAAAGGACTACCCCCAGTGGATTGCGCAAGAGCAATAGGGTATTTGAGAGGAGGAGCAGAACTTTTCCTCTTAGTGTGAGAAGAGGAGAGATTAGCCAAAGGGCTGTCTCTCTTGGATTGCGTAGACACAATTTGCGTATCAGTTGATGGCGCATTGACAGATTGCGCAAGAAAGTCTTTGGCAGATGATTTTCTGGTTCTAGCCACAGATACTGTGGTTTGCGCATCTGGAGTTCTGGCCACAAAGTGTTTGGGATGCACTCTAGTTGCTGGAGTGTTGGTTTACGCAGAAAGATTGGCAGCCAACTGCACCAGGGGCAGAGGAGTCTTGCACTTTGATAGGGTAGCATATAAAGTCTCTTGTGCACTGGCAACAGCAGATTGTGCAGCATCCTTGACAGCAGAAACATTCGAATGCGCAGCTGTCTTAGCGGCAGAATCAGCAGACTGCGCAGCAGTCTTCTTAGCAGAAGGAACAGACTGCGCAGCATTCTTAGGGACCCACACAGGGCATACTTTGCTTGTGGCAGAAGTTTTCGCAGTACGAGGAGTGGTCCTGGAGTTGATCATGGCTTCATAGGCTGTCTGGTTGACCTTTACAACCAGCGTCTTCTGCGTCTTCCCGATAGACACAACGTCACATTGAGTTGTCACTTCCTCGTCGGAGGAGAAAGTCGTCCCCAGCAGAGTCGCCATTTTGTTTGCAAAAATAAAAGTATAAACTTTATTGATACAAACTTTGTAAAGATTACAAGAATTCTAGAAAAGTACAACTGTAGGAATCCAATCTAGAAGACGATTGCTTTATCCCTTGGACGATGTGAACTTTGAAGACGGTAGCCTCTGAATTTGAAGGCAAAAGCCTCAGAAGAATGCAGCAGCACTTGGGCAAGAACTCCTGAACTCTCTGATATTTCTGAACTTTATGTCTGATCCCCTTTAATAAAGACTTGAAACTCTATTTATAGAGTTCTGGAAATAACTAACTTTTAGTTATTCTGGATGGCGCAAGTTGAATTGCGCAGGAACTGGATTGCGCAGCATCAGACTGCGTAGGCAGTTGTCTGGTCGTGGGCCAACTGTCTTGGACACATGGCATTATTTGATTGAAATGTGCATGATCGTGTGTAGACGGTTGCCACGTAACGAGCAATTGATGGCATGAATGCCACGTGTGCTTTTGTCAGTTGAAGTGATGAAGTGTGCGACATGAATTGTCCTGGCTTCGGATTGCGCTGAGATAGATTGTGCTGGTCTGGCTTGCGCAGGCACTGGATTGTGCTGCATGTACAGCTGTCCAACTACCCTCGAGCGCGGTACGGTATAATAAACGAACAGTCTCCTCGTTCTTTGTGCTGTCAGCTGTCAGAAAGATTTGATTTTGTCAGATAATGATGACATTGCCACGTCAGCCTGCGCAGTTGAAAGTGTGCGCAGTCTGGTGTGCGCAATCTGAATGATGCGCAATCTGATGTCTGCGCACTTCATTTGAAAGTTATATTTCTTGATTTTTCGACTTTGTTAATAGGTGCAACTTGATTTTTTTAGGACCTACACCTTGTTGAGGCTGGTTCACTAGTGGTTCTTCTTCCGACTGATCGGCCGGACCAGAAGTAATGCCACTGAAGAAAATGACATAGGGAACATTAAGGAAGGACTAAGATAGATCAAGGATATAAACATGTGACCAGGCCAAGATTTCAGGAAGATTAGAAGACACGAGTAGAGATCAAAGACGAGTGCTGATTGAGACATATATCCGGTAAAACCTTCACACATTTTGATTTACAAGACCTGCATGGGCCACCACTTAAACCATGTCATGTCCCAGAACCAGAATACTGGAGAGCGAAGGACAGACACAGCCAGCTACGTATATTAAAGTGCAACCTACCTCGCAATACGGTCATGGCTGTCTAGATGCATTAGGGTTTATCTACAAGCCATCAGTCTCTTAAGGTCAAGAACAAGCCTAGTGTCTCAAGCATGTCCTAAGATAACCATGTACTGGATCTAAACAAGACTAGACAAGATTGGACTCCATCCAACATTCACGGCCAAGCAATAAGTACGGCTTGATACTTTAACTAACTTGGGTTATCACAAGCCTAGTTACTAGCAAGATGCAATGAGATATTCCTACAGCCACAAGCCCTGCAGACTATCCAGGTTATTCAGACGCAAGTGCAAGAGTTATCAAGAATCATTAGGAGACTTGGAGTGCAACACATGACACTATGCATAGTACTTATTTCATGAAGTGCCCCATATGACAGTGAGCTAAAAATATGCCCTACTCGACGGCAGGCTACAAGTCCACAAGGAATGCGCCCAGAAAATGGGTTGCTTGTAGCCGAAATATCTCTATCTATATGAGCTGCTTGATTTATCTAATCATTATCCTATCCAGATTCAGTCTGAATTCCTGACCGTGGTACTCAGGAATCCATGT
Source organism: Iris pallida (assembly GCA_029216955.1). Lineage (NCBI taxonomy): Eukaryota > Viridiplantae > Streptophyta > Magnoliopsida > Asparagales > Iridaceae > Iris > Iris pallida. Next base: position 19,333,699 of record JANAVB010013999.1, on the reverse strand, counting down.
CCTAGACATGATGCAAGACGAGACTTGTAGCTTGTACAGACATAATCAAGAGAAATCACCCACGGTATCAAGACGAGAGTTACTTGTTACTTGTCAGAATTACATGTCAGGAGTACGCCTCGACGGGCCACTATCAAGCTTATCATGTTACGCCAGGTTTACTTGTTACTTGTCAAGAGTGCGCCTCGACGGGCCACTATCAAGAATTTTATGTCAGGTTTGTGTTGTCATGTCGTGCTCATGGCTGGTTAATACAAGATATGTCCAAGATTCACAATCATCAAATCGGGTAGTCGCAAGTTAGGCTGAGTACAAGATGTAAGCAAATTTAAACATAAAACTACATACTAAAGATGAACATGCAGGGGGCTAAGGCATGCAGCCAAGGCATGCGATCAAGATATACGGCCCGCATGATTTCATGCGGCCACGGCTCATGTGGCCAAGGCAGCACTGCCGCAGGACTTCATGCGGCAAGACTTCATGCGACTAAGGTAACACTGCCGCAGGACTTCTTGTGGCAAGAATTCATGCGGCCAAGGCAACACTATTGCAGGACTTCATGCAGCAAGACTTCATACGGCCAAGGCTCATGCGGCCAAGGCAACACTGCCGCAGGACTTCATGCGGCAAGACTTCATGCGGCCAAGGCAACACTGTCGCAGGACTTCATGCGATAAGACTTCATACGGTAAGGCAACACTGCTCATCTTCTCTAAAATCCGAGAAGATAAGCCATGGAAGCTATGGCTTCCAAGCTCCATCTAACCTCTGATTTAAGTCGAAAATTGGACTTCCATAGGTCAAAATGGGGTAGAACGAAATTCTCTACAACATGGAATCAACTAGATTTTGAAAACAAACAAGTTTGATTGATCAAAACCAAGAAAAACCGAAAATAACATAAACTTACATCTACAAGAAAATATCCCCCAAATCGAAAAATACTAAGTTCTAAAGTGTCTTGAAATCGTATAAGAAAGAAAATGGAACGAATAAAAATGAGTACTCTCTTGAAGCAAGCTAGCACTTGCCTAGGGTTTCTTGGTAGGTGGAGAGAGTTAAGAGGAAGAAGAAGAAGTAAATGAAGAGTAAAGGAAGAGAGAGAAAGAAATTGGTTTATAAAGGAAGGGGGGTTCACCATGATAACCTAACCAAAACCAAGCCCAGTCTTGACCAACCAAGACTAGGCTAGTAGGTCAAGTCCAAATATGGGTCAAAATTCGTATACGTACACTAGAAATACGTACAACAGAAAACGGGAGTGACAACCTAGACAAGTAAAAAGATTATATAATAATAGCTGCTAGCTTCACTGTCTACTTAGTACAGATTTATGTGAGTTTGGCCAAGGCCGTTCACCAGTACGTGTTATGTATGGACCCATATTATGGGCACCATTTCAGGTAAGTACAAGATAAGAGGATAGTAGGAGGCGCTAAGAGTTGGTCCAAGCTAGTGGAGTTTTGCGCGATCGCCTCGAAACTTTCATTTTTAGTTTAGCAATTTCATTTGAAGGTGTTTTGGACTTTGTTTTAAAATAAAGGGACATAATATATGGGCTTTGTGGCTATGTTTCAAAAGAGTTTTAAAAGAAAGATATAAGCCAGTCAAGGCATTTCGAGTCGTAAGCAATGTATTTTGTATTCATATCAAGTTATCAATAAAAAAGTATTTTCTATTTCAAATCTTTGTTTCAAATATTTAGTTTTCTGTATTTAAATTCTGTTTGCATTATGTTTTTGTTTAGTCTATTTTATATTGTGCAAGATTTGTCCTTGTGCAAGCACAACTTAGGCTTGCACGATATCACACCCAAACAAGGATGATCGATTCTACAGAGATCAAAGCTAGGAGGAACGACTTTACGGGATCGGGGCGTGACAATGAGGATGATCTTTGTCAATGAATTATTGTGGTTGTGCCATAAAAATGTCCTCAGAGAGAGAGAGAGATAGCGCCTTGGAGAAATGTATTATTGATATCAAGTTGGTGTAGTGACCAACCACGAGTGATGACAATAGAGAGAACAAGTCGTACTGTTGTTGGTTTGACCATAGGATTGAAGTGTCATGGTAGTCAACACCTGGTCATTGGTGGAACCCTTTGGCAACTAAACATACTTTGTACTTGTCAACAGAACCATCATATAGATATTTAGTCCAAAAAATTTACTTGCAACCAACGATATTTTGGACCGGTTGAGAGGGAACAAGGGTCCATGTCCCATTCAAAATAAGCGCATCAAACTTCTTAGACATTGCCTTACGCCATTTGGAATCTTTGATGGCATAGATTACAGTAGAGGGTTCTAGGTCAGGTTAGGTGGAAAGTTGGGCCTCGAGATTGAGCTTTTGGATCGGTTTGTGGATATGTTTTTTGGATCAAGTAACAATACCCTGATATGGAGGAGGAATATGTGTCATTTCTGGAGGTTGTGGTGATTGGGGTATGGGTGAATTGGATTCAAAAGACAGATTTTGGGATAACATTTGGGTGGAAGGGTGTGGTAAAGGTGGAGTTGCAGAGCTGAGTCTCGAGTTTGGTGTGAGAGTGATACTTTTGGATGTGATTGTAAAAGTGGTGGGTATGGTTGTGGAATCTTGATTGGATTACGCTTGAGGGGCTGGTACAATATTGACATATAGTGTGATGGTGGTCAGAGATGACGACTCAGAAAGAATACAGACATGGGATGTGGAAGAGGAAGGACAAGGAAGGTTGAGTTGCTTGGTTTTAAAAGGCATAATCAACTCTACAAATTTGACATGACGAGATGTATAGAGACACGAGGTAACTGGATCAAGACATAGATAAGCACTCTGGGTAGAGGAATAACCAAGAAAGACTCAGGGGTGGAACGGAGAGATAGTTTGTGAGACGAATATACGATAACTTTGACACCCAAAACTGCATAGTTTAGAGTAGTTGGAAGATGTGCCAAAGAGTTTTGCATATGGTGATAGAAGTTGAAGTATGGGAGTGGATAGACAGTTAATAGGATAAACAATAGTGGAGAATGCATATAACCAATATGACAAGGACATGGAAGCATGCGAGAGGAGTGATAAGCATGTTTCTACAATATGACGATGATGGCGTTCATAATACCCATTGTGTTCATGAGTGTGTAGAGGTAAAGTTAAGTGAGATATCTCATTAGAACTGAGATATGATGAAAGTTCTTGATATTCTTCCCCATTATCATAATAAACCGTGACGATTTTTTGTTGAAGTAGTTCTCCACGAGTGATTTAAAGCGGATAAAGACATCATAGACATCAAATTTTCTTTTAAGTGGATAAAGCCATATATATTTTGTAAAATGATCGACAATAATAACATAATATTTGAATTCATCACTCGAATATACGGGAGAGGTCCACAAAGCACATTCTGAAGTGAGAAAGTATATGATGGAGTGTGTAAAGATGTAGAACCAGTATCCAAAATTGGAAGACTTGTGCCATTGCCAATCACAACGTCGTCAGTCTCTGAAGAATGAACATGAGTTGAGAAATTACTTACCGTAGAACCATAGAGGGGGGTGAATAGGGTAATAAAATAATTACCAAACAATTTATTACTATTTTAATGAAGAGTAAAAGAGAGAAAGAAAGATTCAAACACTCAATGTATCCTGGTATCCTCCCAAGGTGCACTCCAGTCCCAGAACTCTCTCCGGCTTTAATCCACTATTTGAGTAAATAGTTACACACAAGTTTGTATCTGAAGAACTCGTCAACTTCAACACGAGTTTGGATCCGAAGAACTCGCCAACTTCTTACACACGAGTTTTCTTACGAAGGCTCGCCAACTTCAATGGAAAAGAAAAAGGGCTTTTGATCTTCTACAACACTTTGAAGATCCAAACATACAACTCTTGAAATACTCTAGCACTCTTTGGTTGGATGACAAATTAAAGCTTTGGATAGAGTAGTAATGGAGAGGCTCATTGGTTGTTAAGAAAATTTAAAGCTCAATTGGATGTCTTTAAAGAGAAGACACAACCACCTTAAATAGAGAACCAAGAGAACTAGGCATTTAATGCTCCAAACATAAGGCTGACGGAATACCATCGGTATGGAGCTGTATTTCGTCGGCATACCATTCCTGAGAGGTAATGGTAATAAATCTATCTGTTAGAGCATTTAATGCTGACATCTGTCCATTCAAAATCAAAATAAGAGAGATCGGAATACCGGCGGTATAAAACGGTATATAGTCAGTATGCCGTCTTTCTTTACAGAAAGTTTTTTAAGCAGAAAACTGGTATACCATCGTTAAACAACGGTATGCCGTCGGTATGTCGATTTTCGTCACAGAGAGTTTTTCTTGCTCAGAAACGGTATATCGTCGGTACATAGCGGTGTACCGTCGGTATGTCGAGTTTCGTCACAGAGAGTTTTCTCTTGCTTAGAAATGGTATACCATCGGTACTTAGCGGTGTACCGTCGGTATGCCGAGTTTCATCACAAAGAGTTTTCTTATGAAGAATTCGGTATACCGTCGGTATATGGCAGTATGCCGTCGGTATTCCATTTTTGAAGATATTGATTTTGATTTAAAAATAGAAGGGGCTTATGTTTTTGTCATCTACCTTAAGTGTTACATAGAAAGTCCTAAACCTTGTACGGATTCTAAAAATTGGAATCTTTTGAGAGCAGTCTTTGAGTGAGCGCTGTCTTTTCTTCAGTCTTGTTTTTATGAGACTTCTTTAAAAGATTTTTATGTGGTTTTGCTGAGTGGCTTCGATAAACAAAATTCTTTGTAGCAGCCATTGGAACGCTTGAGGGTGTATCTGTTTACTGAAAATATAGAGAAAACTAAACCATGAAGATGCTGTTAATGTTATCAAAATAAATGTGCCAACAATCTTTCCCATTTTGATAATTGACAAGAAGGAAGATAGCATCTTTTAAGGGAGTGACTCCCTCGTAGGTAGACTACTCCCCCTCAATACGTTTTCTTCCCCTTTGTTACTTAATCAAAGATGGTAAAACTAGGTAAAAGTAAAAAAGAAAAGGTATATACGAGAGCGTAAGACAGAGATAAACCATGCATATATTGAACATCTGAGTTGAAGAGTACATGCTAACAAAACTCAAACCAACTGTAATGCTCCCTATCGGGAGGAAAATAATCAACATAAGGTCCTTGAAGGACCATACAAGACAACTAAACAAAGTAAACAAAACAAACAAAGACATTAGTCCCCGTAGGACCTCAAAAGACAAACTAGATAAGACCACACTTCTTTATTGGACCAACATAGAGGGAGACCGAAGGCTAATGATTGGCTAGATCATCTTCACCGTCACCCGGAGTCTCGTAAAAAGTGCTGAAAGGATCAATACCATTGGGATACATGAACCCGTAGGCATTAGGGTCAGAGAATCAAGATCCTTAAAAGTGGGGATCCTGAAGATTGAGATCCAGAAATGCATTGCGATCCTGAAGAGTCCTCTGAAGGAAGTAGGCCTGGTCATGGAAGCGGCTCTGAATAAGGTTGCCAAGGCCGCGAGTATTCGTCCGCATCTGCTCCCCCTCCGCCTGAGCCATGCGCAGATCAAAGTGATGCTGGGTCAGAGGCATGAATCGGCCAGGGGAAGGAGGATCAGAGGGCGCTGCAGTAGGTGGAGTAGGTTGACGGGCTCGAGAAGTTGACGCACGAGAGGATTGTCCAAATGCAAAGCGGAAGACAGCCAAGAAGGGAGGAACACCTCTGTATGGAAGATAGTGAGGTCCACACCTTTGGCCTCAAGAATCAAGGTGATAAACGCATCGTAGTTGAGGGCTTGCCTCCCCGCAGAGTGAATAGACGAGAAGTCATTCAAGAGAGTCTTAGCAAAGGACCAAGTCTTTTTAGAATAAAGGTAATACATGCAAACTAGAGCATCATTTGTGATGGCATCATAGTTGCCAGACTTGGAATACAGGATGTGGCAAATGATGCTATGCAGCTCATAGTAGAAAGGCTCCAGCTGCTTAGAGAGGGCAGAAATGGCTGAAGGGTTAGGTCGTTTGCAGATGTAGGGTACAGACCGGCTAAGGTAGGTAGAGTGTCCCCGCGATTAGGAATCTCGAGAATCTCGACAATATCTCGAGCGGTTAGGCAAAAGTGGCGATCGTTGACGAGAGTCTCAAGTGCATTGTTGGCTAAGTCCGATACAATATTGTAGTGGAAGAGGCGAACAGCTGTCGGATAAACAAAAACCTGACGACGAAGAATAGCGAAAAGGTCGGCGGACTCGAATAATAAGAGCTGACCGGAAAAGAGATTCCAGTTGATCGCCTTTGCTTTGTAAACAGCATGCTCGGCAAAATACTGAAACTAGACGTTCGCAGCAAGACCGGATTTGAAGGTCTTGTGGTCATAGGCACCATTTGGCAAGGGCACCGACATGAAGGGATTGGAAGAGGAAGATGAGGAAAGTGGGCATTTGGCATGGGCCATGGAGACAGCAGGGGCAAAGAGAGAAAAGTGGTTAGGGAATGAAGAAGAAGAAGTGGGTTTTTAAAGTGAGAAGAGGAGAGGATTTGTTGAAGAGAGAGATGAAAGAGAGATAAATGAGGGGGGATTTTGAAAAAGGAGAGAGGATGAATGAGTAATAAATGAGGGGAAAGTTGAAGGGAGTGATGTGATTTGATAGGAGGAGTTTGAAAGGGATAATTAATGAAAAGTTGAAGGGATTTGATATGATTTGATAGGTGGAGTTAAGAGTAATGTGATAGGGCCAAGATAAAGTGGCCGCTGGACCCGTTTTACCGCAGACGGTATGCCGGTGGAATGCCATTGAGTACTGTCGGTATGCCGATATTGGTTACAAAAACTGATTCTGAAGGAAAATCGGTTAACCGACGGTATATCGTTTGAAGAAAAACTAGGATTCAATATTAATAATGCCTAACTCCTGGCAAAGAAATACAAATCGATCCTCCGGGAGGGGTTTAGTGAAGATGTCTGCCAATTGATAAGTAGTATCAATAAAATCAAGATGAATGTCCCCCTTTTGTTGATGGTCACGAAGAAAATGGTGTCTAATCTCAATGTGCTTCGTGCGTGAATGATAAATCAGATTTTTTGTGAGATTGATAGAGCTAGTGTTATCACATTTGATGGAGGTGCAAGTAGAAGAGAGACCATAATCAACAAGTGTTTATGACATCCAAAGAATTTGTGCACAACAACAACCAATCGCTATATACTCGGCTTCAGTGGTGGAAAGAGCAACAGAGTTTTGTTTCTTACTAAACCATGATACCAAAGATTTGCCAAGGAATTGACATGTACCGCTAGTACTTTTTCGGTCAATTTTGCATCCGGCGAAGTCCGCATCCGAGTAGCCGATAAGCTCAAAGGATGGAGATTTCGGATACCAAAGTTCCATATTAATGGTGCCTTTGAGATACCAAAAAAATATGCTTAACGGTACATAAGTGAGATTCTTTTGGTTTTGCTTGGTATCGAGCACAAAGACAAACACTAAACATGATATCGGGACGGCTAGCAGTTAAATAAAATAAGTTGTCGATCATACCTCGATACTTACGAATGTCGACCGAGATACCATCTTCATCATTATCAAGTTTTGTCTTTGTTGCCATAGGAGTCCTCATTGATTTGGATGAGTCAAGTTCAAAATGTTTGAGAAGATCCTTTGTATATTTGGCTTGATTTATGAAGATTCCTTTGGGACCTTGCTTGATTTGCAGACCTAGGAAGAAAGATAGTTCTTCCAACATGCTCATTTCAAATTCGTCCTGCATTACTTCGGCAAATTTTACACATAGTGCATTGTTAGTGGAACCAAAAATAATATCGTCAACATAAATTTGAACTAACAAACAGGTGTCGTTAAGAGATTTAATAAAAAGTGTAGTGTCAACTTTGCCCTTAGAAAAGTTGTGAGAAATAAGAAAGGAACTAAGACGCTCATACCAAGCACGAGGAGCTTGTTTGAGGCCATAAAGGGCTTTGTGTAATTTGAAAACATGATGAGAAAAATGGAAATCTTCAAAACCAGGAGGTTGCTTAACATAAACTTCCTCCTTAATAATACCGTTTAGAAAGGCACTTTTGACATCCATTTGAAAGAGCTTGAAATTATTAAAGCAAGCAAAAGTACATAGCATGCGAATGGATTCAAGACGAGCAACCAGAGCATAGGTTTCATCGTAGTCAATGCCTTCCTCTTGGTTATCGCCTTGAGCAACCAATCGGGCTTTGTTACGAGTGACGAACCCATCTTCATTAAGTTTGTTTCGAAACACCCACTTTGTCCCAATAATGGGATGGTTGTGGGAGACTTGTATTCTGTCTTTGAGATCTGGATTGTATATATATTCTTTCATATTCAGTGGTAAGACTTGTATTCTGGATGTTTGCTGAGATGTTATCATAGACACTTAGACTCTCTGGTTGTATTTATGTGGATTCTTCCTTTTCAGTATTTATCTATCTATATTTCTATCTTATCATTCTGCCTTAGACGTGATTGAGACTGTATATTGCTATGTCACCTCCATTCGGAGTGTATATACTGTACAGGTACCTTTGTATTGTTAGATGATTGACCTAGGACATCGTTCTACCGCCGACACTGCGGCGTAGGCTGGGCGTTGTTACGTTCTCGTGCCCTTTCTATTCTTTCTTTCCACAACTCCGTTTTGTTGTGGAGTTCTAGTACAAGCAAAATCATGACCAACACTATTCTTTTCACAAAATCTTTTAAAATCGGTATTATTAAATTCTCTACCATGATCATTTCTAATCTTGTTGATCATAATGCCTTTCTCATTTTGAATACGTTTACAAAAACCAACAAATTCACGAAAAGTATCATTTTGTTTGCAAGAAATATAACCCACGTAAATCTCGAAAAATCATCAACTAAAACAAAAGCATAAAGTTTACCACCAAGACTGGCTACTCTACTAGGACCAAAAAGATCCATATGGATAAGTTGAAGAGGTCGAGTAGTACTTACGGAGTTGATGGATTTGAAGGAATATTTGGTCAACTTACTTTTCTCACATTCTTCGCATACCATATCCTTTTGAAGGAAATGCTTGGAAGACCTCTTACAAGCTTCTTGGTGGCGAGTCGGGATATGGTATCCATATTAGCATGCCCAAGTCTTATATGCCAAAGCCAACTTTCTTCGTTCTTTGCTACTAAGCACCTGTCATTTTTAGTGCTCTCAATAAGATAAAGAACATAGACATTATTTTCTCTAATGCCTTCATACACAGTAGATCCACTAGTGCTATTGGTGATGAAGCATTTGTGTTTAACAAACTTAATATCATAACCATTATTCGTAAGATGACTAATGCTAAGAAGGTTGTGCTTGAGAGTTGTAACAAGACAAATATTTCTAATACATGGATAAGGAGGGGAGCCAATGTTACCATTTCCTATGATATACCCCTTTAGATTGTTGCCGAAGGATACATGTCTTTCTTTCTTCATCGATAGCGTTGCGAAGAGTGAAGCATCACCGGTCATATGCCGTGAGCAACCGCTATCGAGGATCCACTTGCTTTTAGCATGCGACGGAGGGTTCACCTACAACACAAGTTGAAGATGAAGACTTTGGTACCCAAGAATGTTTGGGTCCTTGATTGTTAGCTTTAGGAACCCATTTGAACATTCTCATATCAACATGTTTTCTCATTTGACAATAGTATGAAAAATTGTCCAAGGAGACCACAATAGTGGCACCCCATTGGTGTGATAGGTCTAGAGGAGGGTGAGTGACAGAGTGTATAAGAGGTCCTAGTTTGTTTAGGAGTTTTCACATGAGTGTTGTGGTGATGATAGTAGAAGGCATGATGTATAATATTTTTCCTTTTGAGAGGACCTTTTCGTGTATGTACTTGGTTAGGAAAAGACCTATGTGTTGTGTTCTTGTGAGTATGAGGCATGCGATCAGTGTTGACATGTCTTTGTGTATGCGTGTGTGTCGTATTCTTATCGACCTATTTCTTGCATTTTGCAAGAAGTTCGTTGTATTTGATGGAAGTGGCATATTCTCTTTGATTTGCAGTAAGAGTCTTGTGCATAGCAAATTCATATCCTTCCTTGAGGGATTGGATTTTAACGTCCCTATTCTTGATGATGTATTGTGATTCTTGGAGCTCTAATCATAGGGACTCGATCTCATCTGTGTCAGAAGCAGACAACTTTCCTTTAATGTCATGAATGATGTTAGAAAGTTTTTTTATTTCTTGCTTGTGAGCGTCAATCTCTTTGAGAGATTTTTTATATTTTCCTCTTATGACCTTGTGTTCATCGTGTAATTCAAGAATAGCATTTTCTAAGTCATTATAAGAAAGAGCATTCATAGAGAGGTCATTTGTTACCTCAGTTGCCATAAGACAGACATTTGCCTTGTGCTTGCACTCTTTGTCATCGTCAGGGTCTCTAGCATCGCTTTCACACAATATGCTGGTGTTGGCATATTTCCTGGAGGATGTGCTTCCTTTGTTGGAATTCTTGTACCTGCTAGATTCCTTTCTTGCCATGGGACAGTCCCTCTTGATGTGTCTGGTTCTCTTGCAGTTGTAGCAGGCGGGTTCTTCATCGTTGTCCCGTCTTGCACGTTTTGCTTTGTTGAACTTGAGAAACTTCCGGAAGTGCTTGGCGGTGAGAGCGATCTCTTCATCGTCTAAGTCATCATCCTCAGAGCTGTCTTTTGAAAAATACTTGGTTGCTTTTAGAGCAAGTGACTTTTTCTTTTTTTTTAGCTTTCTCCTTCTCCTTTTCTTGAGTGGAAGATTCTTCTTGGTCCTTCATGTCCAGCTCGTGGGTCATGAGCTTTCCCATGAGGGTTTCAAGAGTCATGGTTGTCAAATCATTTCCTTTAATGATGGCGGTAGCTTTAGGATTCCACCATTTGGTTAATTCCCGAAGGATTTTTCTAATCTTTTAATGAGTGGGATATTCCTTGCCAAGGGAAGAGAGAGGGTTAATGATATCACAAAATCGAGTAAACATAATAGTAATAGACTCATATTGTTTTATTTTGAAATATTCATATTCCTGGGTGAGTCTACTGATTTTAGATTCCTTTACTTGAGAGGTTCCCTCATGAGTAACCTCCAAAAGTCTCCAGATTTCATTGGAGGTCTTGCAGATAGAAATCCTATTGAACTCATTGCTATCAAGGGCACAGTAAAGAGCATTCATAGCTTTAGCGTCCCGACTAGCAATCTTTTTATCATTCTCAGTAAGTCTACCTTTAAGGGTTTCTGAAACAACTTCTTCAATGACTATGGAAGATACAAGAATGTCGTTGATGACACAATCCCATAGATCAAAGTCTAGGAATTTCAGATAAATGCTCATCCTGATCTTCCAATAGTTATAGTTGGTTCCATCAAATAGAGGAGGTATATTTGTGGAGTGTCCCTCATTGTGGAATGAATTGGTACTAGGGTTAGTGGCCATGGATCTCTCTAAGGGTGTAAGTCCAAATCAAGAGACAAGGCTCTGATACAAATTATAGAACCCTAGAGGGGGGTGAATAGGGTAATAAAATAATTACCAAATAATTTACTACTATTTTAATGAAGAGTAAAAGAGATAGAGATTCAAACACTTGATGTATCCTGATATCCTCCTAAGGGGCACTCTAGTCCAGGAACTCTCTCCGACTTTAATCCACTATTTGAGTAAATAGTTACACACGAGTTTGGATTCGAAGAACTCGTCAACTTCAACACGAGTTTGGATCCGAAGAACTCACCAACTTCTTACACACGAGTTTTCTTACGAAGGCTCGCCAACTTCAATAGAAAAGAAAAAGGCCTTTTGATCTTTTACAACACTTTGAAGATCGAAACATATAACTCTTGAAATACTTTAGCACTCTTCGGTTGGATAACAAATTAAAGCTTTGGGTAGAGTAGTAATGGAGAGACTCTTTGGTTGTTGAGAAAATTTAAGACTCAAGTGGATGTCTTTAAAGAGAAGACACAACCGCCTTAAATAGATAACCAAGAGAACTAGGCATTTAATGCTCCAAACATAAGGCTGACGGAATACCGTCGGTATGGAGCGGTATTCCGTCGACATACCGTTCCTGAGAGGTAACGGTAATAAATCTATCCGTTGGAGCATTTAATGCTGACATCTGTCCGTTCAAAAATCAAAATAAGAGAGATAAATGGTATGCCGTCGGTATGCCGATTTCGTCACAGAGAGTTTTTTTTTGCTCAGAAATGGTATACCGTCGGTACGTAGCGGTGTACTGTCGGTATGCCTAGTTTCATCCCAGACAGTTTTCTCTTGCTTAGAAATGGTATACCGTCGGTACTTAGCGGTGTACCGTCGGTATGCCGAGTTTCGTCACAGAGTTTTCTCATAAAGAATTCGGTATACCGTCGGTACATGGCGGTATGCCGTCGGTATTCCATTTCTGATGATATTGATTTTGATTTAAAAACAGAAGGGGCTTACATTTTTGTCATCCACCTTAAGTGTTACATAGAAAGTCCTAGACTTTGTACGGATTCTAAAAACTGGAATCTTTTGAGAGCAGTCTTTGAGTTTGCGCTGTCTTTTCTTCAGTCTTGTTTTTAGGAGACTTCTTTAAAAGCTTTTCATGTGGTTTGCTGAGTGGCTTGGATAAACAGAATTCTTTGTAGCAGCCATTGGAAAGCTTGAGGGTGTATCTGTTTGCTAAAAATATAGAGAAAACTAAACCACGAAGATGCTGTTAATGTTATCAAAATAAATGTGCCAACACTTATGTCAATAGTAACATGGTGCAATATGCCGCTATCAAGGAGCCAATTGATGTCTTCGAAGTTTTTCAACATTGGCAAGTGAATGTTATGGAGCTAGAGGTTGAGTTTGTCATTGACGAAATGCACGTTGTTCTGGATTGGACTTCATATTTATTCGTGTCAAACGAAATAGAGGACATTATTGAATCGTGTGTCCTTGAGCACGACACCCTTGACATTTTCAAAGATATGGACGAGGAGAGGGATGATCAGTCCGTATATTAGAGTTGGTTGGTATGCATCCCAACGATCATTGGATCCTTGATCCATTCAGTGAAGAAGATGGCTCTGATACCATGAGGAACTTGAGAGAGAAAGTAATATTGGAGAATTATGGCATTTTTATTATGTTGAATCAAACTGAATATATACAATACAACCAATCTAGAATAGGTAACTACCAATCTATAGTAGGTAATTAATACAAAAATGCCTCTAGAATAGGTAAATATCAATATATATAAGGTAATTAATTTCCTACAAATCTTCTAGTACTTCAAATCAGGACATATTGATTATAATGTAATAAAATCCTAGATATTGACATTTATAGTCAATATCATTTTTAGTTTAGAAGAAAACCATGACCAGTTAATCTAGATAGACACCAATGTCAGCCTATACCTCTAGAATTTGGATGCAGATAAACACTAACGCATAATCACCAGCCACTTGTCGAAGTTCCATGGACCTCCTTGCAAGATCCAATCTAAATCTTCTTGCATACCAAACCGAATAAAGTAGAATTATCACGTCCCAGATCCAGAATACTGGAGAGCGGGGGAATGACTCAGTCAGCTACATATTACGGGTAGATGAATACCGTATAATACGATCAATGTTGTCTAATAAGACGAGGGGGTGCATACTATATAAAGGTCTCACTATGGTCACTTCACATCTATTGTCTCAATTATTCAAACAAAAAATAGAAATAGAGAACATGTGAGATAAAGCAGTAAGGCGTCCCAAACGCTCAGTCAAAATGTTCTTGATATCTGACTTTATAAAACACAGCCAGATGATGTAGTAAGTATACACAATTGTTATCAGCTGCAGCCTGACTTAGTTACAATTATGCAAAAAGTAGGTACAAGACAATCCGACTAACATGTCGGTGCCAAACGGAAAAGTATAAAGTATTTAACAAAATGAACGGGGAAGTAAGGAACCCACTCGAGTCCTCCTGCGATCATCCCTCTAGTATTGACCATCTTGGAGGTAGAAGTAAGCTGGATCCTCGGGGACCGGCTCTAAATCTGGTCTTACAAAACCAGAGAGGTTAGACCTCTAATAGCAAGTACCGCAAGGGAGCACGATATGAGGAATGAAGCCAGTAATAAGAGGATATGATAATAGATCTCTGCTATCTACTAGGATTCATATAACATCACGACACTTCGAACCAACCTCCCAACCAAACAAGGACAGAAGTTGGCCCGTCATGTCCTGACATTCTGATCATCTCAGTTAGGTAACACAGTAGGTATAGTACACAAACAAATCAATTTAAACGGCCATGCAATTACTACGGCTTGCTATTGTGAGCTCCAAGTTATCCTGGAATTATGCAATAGGGATTCCTCAGTTCTTACTATGTGCAAGTAAGGCTAGTCTATCCAATCAATCAATTGCGCCAATCATGTACTTAGACGCGTCCTAGCGGCACGCCCATCGTTAGTATTCCATGTACAATTAAATAATATAAGCAGATACCGCTCCCTGCCCGTGTGGCAGATTTGTAGTACCTGTGGGAACCAGCCGGCCTGTCGGGCACTTTAATAGTCCCAAGAGGGCTGCCATGTAAGAACTCGGGAATCCACCCTCTCCATGCAATCATTATTTTATTTAACTTAATAGCCTCTATGTTCAGCGAAATCCCATGCCGTAGATCATGGTCATTCAAATGAGTACTTTCGTACGGGGTACGATATGTACACTCTACAGCGTTACCCGTGCGGTTAGGTTGTAGGTCTTACATAGCATAATACAACAATCAAAACTAACCATGGAATAATCATGCCTTGACCATAAAGTACACATACTGCTGTTGTAGAAAATAAATAAATAAATAAATAATTAATTAATTAAATTGAAGCCTGCATGTGTCTGTATGCCAATATTCGGGATTAGCCAGTCGATTGCAATAGTTCATGATATGAACGTGTCTCATTCATTCATTTCAATAAGATGACTAGCCAGTCTCTTAGTTCCAACTAGGAATGCATGATCAATTATTAATCAAGATAACAATCCTTGTTCATTAATGTCAAGATAATAATTAATGTTAATAAATGCCAAGTCAATCAATCAATGGTAATAAATGTCAATCATTGTCAATTAATGTTAATTTGAAACAAGAATCAGCCAAGAGGTATTATGGGCAGCCATAGGCAGATGCCTGTTATGCGGCTAGGCAAGTCGGGCTCCATCTATGCGGTCTGGGAATAACAATTCATATGAGGCTCAAAGAACCAACCTATACGGCTGGATATAAATAAGCTTTATGCGGCTAAGATACAATGGGAGTTCATGCGGCTGCGGATGACTGGCCTCATGCTGCTCGAGTTTCGAATTTATGCGGCTGCAAGCAACGCGTGCCCATGCGGCTGAGAAATATCTCATGCGGCTACGGATGACTTGCGTCCCTACGGTCAGAGGAAATCCCATGCGGCTGAATAGGTGCAAGCCTATATGCGGCTGAGAAGTCATGCAGCACCATACGGCTGCGGGACTGAATGCATATGCGGCTAGCTAAAACTCATGCGGCAGATAAGTCTCATGCGGCTCACTAAGCCCATGCGGCTAACTAAGCCCATGCGGTTATCTAAGCCCATGCGGCTAACTAAGCCCATGCGGCTAATGAAGCCTTGCCGCATGAAAACTCATGCGGTCAAGCATCCTTCTTCTCCACTTTTCTGAGAAGGAGAACCATGGAAAGCCATTGCTTCCGAGCTCTCTAATTCCTTCATTCCAAGCCCAAAACTGGACTTCCATAGGTCAAAATGGGATAGAACGAAATTCTCTACAACATGGAACCATCAAAACTTGAAAATTAATAAAGTTACTAGATCAAAACCTAAGAAATCCGAAAATGTATTAAACTTAGATTTACAAGAAATGAGACATAAAAATTGAAAATGCTAAGTACTAAAGAGGCTTAAGATTAAGTAAGGAAGATGATGGAACAATAACAATGGAGATCCATCAAGAAGCAAGTTTGGCACTTGCCTAGGCGGCTGGTAGGTGGGGAAAGTTTATGAGGAAGAAGAGGAGTAATGGTGAATGAGAGTAATGAAGAGAGAGAAAGGGTTTGGGGCTTTAAATGAAGAGGTGGTGGTAGGTGGGGGTTTGTTTCGGTTCATGATGAACCAACATACTTAATCCAATCCAAGCCGAACCCAAAGCATAGCTAAAGCAGAGTATAAAAGCAGGAAATAAAATACAGAAATAAAATTGCAGGAAATTAATTAACATAAAATTAAAGAGGTTTAATTATAGAACAATACATGATAAATATTAAATAAATATATTAAAAAAAAATACGTATTCAGGAAACGGGAAGTGACAAGAATCTATTTTCATGAGAAAAGACCTCCATAACTCGCCTTTGGCCTCCAAAGTCTCTGTGCGAATGCACGAATCTATCCGTAGAACGGTTTGCTACCCATGAAGTACAACAGCAAGGTAATTTCCCAATATTCTATTTGTCCAAAATATCATATACCATTATTTTAGCAAACTTTCTTCCTACCTCCATCCCAGGTTCTATATATTGTAGTTCAATCTCCTTCTATATCCCTGTAGGTTTGTAGCTATCATCCCAAGACACCAGTTTAGCATTTTTGATATCTGAATCTGCCCTTTATATGCATGCCTAGTAGATATATGTTCCCGTCTTTTCTTTTTCATTGGATTCTTCTATCTTCCCACATGTCCCCTTACGTACCTAGAAGCATCTTGTGTTCGATGTTTCTCCCGGACTGTTCCATCGAACCTACAGGTCGTTGCTGAACGAACGTCCTCTCTTCCCAACTAGTCAATTTGACCATTGCCAACACGCTCCACAGGACCTTTCCCTGACATCGGTGCTCTATTGTTGTCCATCCACCCTCACTATCAAGAGGAGAGAAATCCTCATGGTCTTGCGCCAGATCCCCTCTCACCTCCGCATTGCTTCGCTGCCTAATATTCCTGAAACCACCACCATAATCTTTTTTTTTTTGCCCTAGATCATCAAGAGCATCCACCATTATCTCTTTTTTTTTCTTCTTTTTTTCTCGTTTATATATATATATATATATATATATATATATATATATTACCATTGAAGTGAGTAATGCAGCCAAAACAACATGGATCCTATACTCTGAAAAGATCTCCAAATCTTGGGTTTAAAATATTGAAGTGGGTTGTCGATAGGGGCAATAACGATTCGATTCGGTTCAAACCGAACGAAATATATGAAAACCGAAATAACAATAAATCGTATTTCTCAGAACCGAAAACTGAACTGTTTTCATAAAAATCGAACATAACTAATTCGGTTTGATTTTAGGTCGGTTTACTTTCATGGGCCAATGGGCCGGACCTTTACATTTTAGCAAATGAGCCTATTTAAATAACATATCTTCAAAAGAAAAAAAAATCTATATTGTTGTATTTATGAATTATTACAATTATAGAGAGTGTAAAAATATTAGTATATATTGACTGAGGGTAGAGAGAGCGCTCAAAGAAGTGCCGCTAGAGAATGGGAGGAGAGATTGCGCTCAGTTAGGATTAGAAAAAATATTAGTATATATAGATGGAGAGTAATTTGGTAAATTACTAAATCTAAATCGATTTTCGATTCGATTTGATTACTAGAATCATGAACAAAATCGAACCGATATTTTAAAATTTTAGATAGTCAAACCAAAAATCGAACCGTTTGTCGTATTTGGATTTGATAAGGTTCCAATTTCGATTTCCTACTATTATATGCCCACCTCCTAGTTGCCAAGCAGTTGAGCATGGATCCCACCAACTCTCCAATGATTATACAAAAGTGGTGCACAATCATGATATATGTTAAGAAAACCAAGGGTTTCAAACGGACCTAACCCAATGATCCCAAACATCTAAATCCAAACTACAGTATTTGCTAGCTCTACAGGGAAGTACTATAGTGAATTTGCTGATGTTTGTGAAGTAGACTGAAAAAAGTAGGTAAGAGTGCTGATTAATGGCGAGAAAAGAAGAGGACGAGGAATCACTGTGTTCTTTAACAATCAGTTGGCCATCGAAAGGGAGGGAGGCTCATAATTAAAGGGAATTGATAAGGGCACTGCAACTTTTGATCAGGGCTAATCCATTAGGCTAGTCCTGATCAAAAAGTGAAGTGTCTTTTATAATAAGGACTGCCCAAATTCCTGGCAGTCCTACATACAGTAAGGACTGCCAGAAAAATGGGCAGTTCTTTTGTTTCACATGCTGAGACTTAGGACTGCCAAGTTTTCTGGCAGTCCATTCAGTTTGCAGGACTGCCCAAAATTTGGGCAGTCCTTGTTATTAAAAAAGTGAAGTTTTTGATCAGGGGCTATCCCTAATGGGCTAGCCCTGATCAAAAAGTGCAGTGCCCTTATCAATTCCCTAATTAAAGAGGGAAGGGAGACACTTATACTATTTGATGCTTGTCTCTTTTCTGTTCTGCACATGCAGGAATTACTGTTTGTTGGCCGAAAACTGTTCACTACTATTCATACAACTTTTTTTCCCCCTCTTTCTTCATCTTTATTCGTTTGTTTTCTTTTAAAGGTTGGTAAAATGAATTTGGATTTGGATTTGGAAATCCAAATTTTAAATTCAAATTCAAATCCAAATTATAAATTTTTAAATCCAAATTCATATCCAAATCCAACTCTAACCAAACACAGGATTTAGTAAATATAATTATGATAATAAAATAATAATTAATAAAATAATAAATAAATTTAATTAATATTATAATTATGATTAGAATGAAGTTTAATAAATTACTAATTAAAATTTTAATAAGCGACTAATTATTAAATAATATATTAATTTTAAATTTTTAAAATTTTTAAAATTTTAATAATATATTAATTAATAAAATATTATTATAATTATGATAAATAAATTATTAATTAAGATTATAATGATGATTATAATGACGATAAAAAATTATTTATTAAAATTTAAATATAATATTAATTATTAATTTATAATAAATTATTAATTTGATGATAATTATGATTAATATACTATTAATTAAGATTATAATAAAATAGTAGTTAAATTTATAATTAAGATTATAATAAAGACTAATAAATTATTAATTAAGATTATAATTAAATATTTATTTATAAATTATTAATTAAAATTATAGTTATGATTAATAAATTATTATAATTATGATTAATAAATGTATAAATTTTTAATAAGATTATTATAAAATATTAAAATAAAATTAATAAATGAATAAATTATTTATCAAGATTATAATTATGATTAATAAATTAATCAACTACTAATTAAGATTATGATGAAATATTAATTAATATAATTAATAATTAATAATTAATAATTAATTAATTAAGTGATGAACGTATTTATATTAATAAAGAATAGAAAATTCATATATAAAATAATAACTAATTATTACTTAAATTTTTATTTATTTAATTATTAGTTAATATTAATTAAATATTTAATAGGAAAATAAATTTATTTTTAAAAAAATCAAACTTTCTTTTCTTCCAAACCCAAATTTTGTATTTGGTACCCACTTTCCATATCCAAATCCAACTCCAACCAAACGTAGAATTTCTTGGATTTGGCTTCAAATCCATGAAATCGTAAAGGGTAATGACAAAAAAATCCTCCCTAGATTGGCCATTTTCGCAAAAAAAGATCCCATGCTCTTAAATTTCTCACTAGTTATTTTTTGTTGCAAAAAATCCCCCAAATAACAATTTTACCCCTCCTCCCTCCTTCTTCGGCCGTTGGTGGAGGGGCTGGGTGGCCGACGATGCCACGGGGAGGGCCGCGGGACCGGGACGAGGGCGGAGGAGGGCCGCGGGGGACCGGCGAGTATGGGGGGGGCGTGCGGGGCCGACGAGGTCGAGGGGGAGGCTCGCGGGGGACGGGCAGGGCTGGGGGCTCACCTCCGGGGGAGGGCAGGGGGTCTGGCGGGGAGAGGACCGGCGGGGGTCGGGCGGGGGGAGGGCAGGGGGGCGAGGTCGGGGGGGAGGCTCGCGAGGGACGGGCGGGGCTGGAGGCTAGGCGTCGGGGGAGGCCGACGGGGGGAGGGCAGGGGGGTCGTGTAGGGGGAGGGCAAGGGGGCAGGGCCGACAAGGGGAGAGTAGGGGGTCGGGCAGGGCTGGGGGGTCGCCGCCGCCACCGGGGGGGGGGGAGGGGGGAGAGGGGGGCAGGGGCATTTTCGGGATTACAAATTTTAATTTTGGCTGGAGGAATTTTATTGAACGAATTTGTAATTTAAGGAGGGACGAATTGCTAAAAATGACTAATAGGTCTTAATTTGCAAAAGTCGGGTATCTAACGATGATTTTTTTGTCATTTACCCAATCTTAAATTGCAACTCCAAATACGATTTACCAAACTGACCCTAAATGGTCATATAGAGCTCTCAAAGTGGGCCAGGTCAGACCGGACCAAATTGGATCGACTCAAAATTTGAATGGACCGGGTCAAATTCGAGCGAACCTTTCAGGTCCATATATTGTATTATGTCGGACCAGGCCAGACATAAGGTGGAAAATCTCATCCCAATCCAACACGTGGTACATGCCACGGTAGGCTTCTGGCTGGGTCGGACATGAACCAGACTGTACCTCGGTCAAGTAAAATAAAATCGAACAATATAAAAAATTATTTTCACTATTACTAGAAAAATCTATTTTTCACTAATCTCGGTGATTAATTAGTTTATAATCAAACAAATAACAATTAACTTGAAAAATAGTTTTTTATTATATCTAGGTGATTAATTGACCAATTAAAAAAAGTATTTTCTACTATATCTAAGGTGATTAATTAGTCAACCTTTAGCTTTGAACCATATTAGGCCTCGGGTCGGGTCAGATGACTCAGATCAGGCCAGGACGGGTCCAACATTTCTTATGGGTCGAGATATGAGGTCAAACACGTTCTGATATAGTGGATCGAGCCAATCCGAGTCCAAGATTACTCGGATCGAAATGACACATGAACCAATTTTTTTGTCCGATCTTGTGCAGGGTTGGACTTGTCCGACCGTGTTGTGTAAACTCCCCCCCCCCCTCCATTTTTTTAAAATAATTTTTATATTTATTTTTTTTATTTCACGTTAGAAATTTGAGCTTGCATTATATATATTAGGTTATATTTTAAACGATTAATAGTTAATTGTTTAGGTAAATAGTCCAATACTTGCTTAGCCCAACAAATAAATATCCATGCTATCTTGGGCCAAGAATTTTATTCCATGCTATCATGAGCCTAAGGAATGAATTCTTGCTATGTGAGCCCATGGTTGTAGCTTTTCTAACATGAGCACCATCTTTGTGTGAACTAAATGGTGGGAACACATAAGCCATTATGGGTGTAGTGGTAAAATAATTTGTGCATATTTTGTGCATGCTTCATGCATTAACTTTCTCCATTTATTTTCATCTTCGTAACCCCCCATGACTCCTCATTTCATCTTCATAACCACCATGACTCCTCATTTCATCTTCATAACCCCCATGTCCTTTCACCTTTGTAACCCCTATTTATACTTATATATATATATATATATATATATATATATATATATATATATATATATATATATATATATATATATATATATATGCCAAACTTCCTTAAATCATCCAAGCCATCGACTCCCAAGCCACAGTAGTATCTCGAGGTCGTCAACCTCGTCGCACACCGTCCGATCCGATCTTACAAACCACAACTCGTCTTTGATGAACTGTCGCTACGTATCACTCTTGTGCACCATACATCACCGACGATAACTCTCTCACTCAAGCCCAAGTTTAAATAACATCTTCACATAGGTGAGCTTTTGTTGTTTTTCTTGTATATTTTGTTCATGTAAATTTCTAATAGGAAGATTAAGTAGTTGTGCTGCCAATCACTGGAAGAAGATGGAAATAATATATAATATCACACCATATATTATTTTTCTAATATTCATAATAGAGAATGGCAGTTGAGTAATATTTTTTTACAAATATTATTAAGAACAATCGTTTGAAGGGAGGTATGGATAGCAGTAATCTATCTCAATATGGAAGAAGATTTAGAGAAAGAGAACAATAGAAGTCTACTAATAGGAAGAAGCAACCGTTTCACATATAGGAATTTCTTTTAGATTTAAAGAAGAAGTAGATGAAGAAAAGTAGTAACATGCATAGTTATGTTGTTGATCACATAAAAGAGCATTGGGATTCGAGCTTAGTGATTAGAAATCAATTTATTTTAATTATAGCATTCATTAAGTAGTTAATTTATACTTCCTTCAATATTAAAGTATTATCTATTGTGTACAATGCATGCACTGAATTCTACATCAGTTAATAATATGCATTTTATAAATAAACCCCTTCCCTTTAATCAATTATCAACCAAACCCTTTTTATCTCTCTTTATTTCTTTAAGTATGATATTTTCAATAATCCTATTTCTTTTTTTTATTTTGTAAAACTAGACATATATAGAAATACGATCTTATATAAGGCTAAAATACACTTTGAGAAGTATTAATTCTATGGTATAATTATTATAGAGTGAGAAGACATAAGCCTAGGTTGTAATATGTAAGTATTAAATTTTATATATAGTTGGCAATCAAGGACATATATGATTAATTAATAATATATTAGATTCTTGGTTATTTTAGGACTTGGATCTGACTTCGGACACCAGATACCAGCATTTTTGGACAAACCTCCAGGCAAGTGTACCTTGCCAAGTTTTCAGTACATATTCTTTTTTTTGTTCTATTATTTATATCTTCATATATATCATGATATAGGAATAGTTGATACTTCACGTCCGAACAGATTCGGGTGTCAATATCTGTATGCGGATATTGGGTATTAACCTTAGATATAGCGTTGCATTGATTATCGTGTTACTTGAGACACGATGGACCTAGGACACTGACACGATCATGAGATAGTCCTAAACATGACATATTCATGGTTTGGACCCTGTGGTAGGTTACATGATTATTTACTTGATATTGTTAGTATTATCTGACATGACTTGATAGAATAGAACATGGGGTGGGGAGAACATTACCATTATATCATGCTGTATATATATACATATATTTCTACTCGAACATCCTCGTTTTCATATATGGGACTTGGCTGTTATTCTACTAGTTTAGCCTCGTTTCCATATAGGGACTTGGATGGTATTATACTAGTACACCTTCGTCTCTGTAGCAGAGCGTGGGTGGTTATTTACTTGATATACTCGTATGCCCTTTGGTCCCACGACACGGTGCCTGAGGGCAATAGCCTGCTGAGGAGCTTGTGAGCCTTAGTGGCTAAGCTTGATATCCGGAATATGTTCTCACGTGCATGTCACTTAGACTGGTTAGGGTAGTACCCATTAGTTCATATGTTTTTATTTACTGTTAATTGGCATGTTATATGTACCTTGCTATGTCCCCTGAGGATCTGGTGATCTCTCCAGGTATTCGACTGAGCGGAGTTGGTAGCTGATCAAGATGGTTGATATTTACTGTTTCAGGTATCTCTGGTGGTTATATATTTATCTCTATTCATTTACATTCTGCTTGTCAGCCTAGTATTTGTAGACTCAAGTTATTTCTTTTCGGTTTATTCGAACAAATGTAGCATGGGGTGCACACTATGTTATATGTTGTTCATTCATGTATTCTATCTTACTGTGGATTGAGACTTAGATATTATTAATTAATATAGATAGTTGGTCATTACTATACAGCTTATACGTATTCGAGATGGGCTGGAGTCCACTTGATACGTAGCTGGCATGTATTCGCATTCCTAGTCCTACGAATTTTGGGACTGAGGCGTTACATGTTTTTGTGGTAGCCCATGCAGGTCAGAGCATATCGTTTCGGTTACGTTACTGTACCAAACGAGCCTGCAATAGGATACTATATTAGGGTCTCAATCCACAATTGCTTTGGAAATTATTTTGAGTTCAACTATCACCCTTGAAGCTCGAATATTGCATTCAATCACAATCTTGAACTCCTTACCTTGAATTCACGCCCTTCCCTATTTCTGAAGGACGAATGCTCGTGTTTGATCCTCCTTTGGATTATTATTTTTATCATAGGAAAAAAAGTTATTAGAGCATCTTAAAAGGGATTGATTGTTTAAGATAATAAGGGTTATATCGACGTCTCTAATAGATAGACCAAGTGTGTCGGATTAGCAATATAGAATTCATATAGCCTACCTAATCCTAGTGAGAGACTCTAGGAGCAATGGACATTCTACTATTTATCTATGTTAGATAGGGATGGGATATAAGTCAAACTAGGTTTAACTTGGTTTAGTAAGAAAGGTACGATAGAGTTATCAACCGAAATGATGGGAGTGATTTGAAAGAACGAGTAGTAGAATTTTAGATGTTGATATGGTTTTCAAATTAGAATGTGGTCACCTACATGAAAGACTACATTTGAAAGGATTCGAAAGTCTTGTTGAGAATAGGATAAATCTATAAGTACTGTACGCAAGATAGATAGAAATCCTATGGTTGCATGAAGGCGGAGGAAGTTTCGTTTGACCAATATAAAAATCATGGTAGTAGGTATAGGTCAAGAAATGAAGTTATCACTGGATAGCGGTCGAAAGTCCATACTATGGAAAGCTTTTGTAAGCCCCTGTTTTTCAATTTTAGTGCTAATTAATTTTTAATGTTAATTTTAGCCTTAAAATAATTATTAGGATTTTTAGGAATTTTTCTAAAATTTTTAATTAATATTTTAATGAGTTTTAATACAAAAAATATCAAGTTGTAATTTTCTAAAAATGTTTTAATATCAATTTGCAATTACTAGAATTGTTTTAATACTGTTTTATAATTATTCAAATTATTTTTATATATCAGTTTGCAATTTCTATTTTGCATTTGCTCACAAAAAATGCCTTTGTGTAATTTCCTAATCCCCAAGGACCTAACTACTAATTACCAAACACCCCCCCGACCGACAGCTCCCCCTCTCTCTCCTCTGCCTACCTACTCCCCTGCCCCGACCGACTCACCGCCCTGCCCCCGCCTTTCCCGGCTGCCCCCACCGCCACAAACCCCTATAAAGCTCCCCCTCACTCCCAAGACACAAACCCAAAACCTAAATCTCCTCCACGACCAACCGCTGCCCCGTTCTTCCCCGACGAACCCCCAAACCCTAACCCTACTCCGACGAGCTCCGCCCAGCCCCACCGTCGACCTTCACCGCCGACCACCACCACCATTCGACGCGCCCCGACGAGACGCGTCGATCGCCACCGCTCCGCCACCGTCCCGACCGCTCCTCCGCCGTCCCCGACCTTCGGATCACCCTTCAACTCGCCGGACACGTGAGTGTCAGTGTTCCCCTGTGTCGTGCGTGTCTCGTATTGGGTCGGGAGTGTTCGCCGTGTCCTGGCGAATACTTTGATAGAACTGGACACGCGAGATTGAACTCGTGCGTGTCGTGCAGGCCTAGGACACGAGAAAATTCTGTGTCCTTAACTGTCTGGACACAGGACAGTTTTATATTTTTTTTTATGTATAAACTACCCTAACCTAAATAAATTAACCAGAACCCTAACCTCTAACAAAACTAACGGGCTGACCCCCTGGCCAGCCTGACTCGGCCTAACCACCCCCCCCCCCCCCCCGCTGTGTTGCCTCGAGTTCGAGCCCCCCCTCTTCTTTTTATTTCCTTTTTCTTTTCTTTTTCTGTTTTCTTTTTCTTTTTCTTTTTTCTGTTTTATATATATTTATATATATGTATATATATATATATTAGTATATATATATGTATATACTGTATTTGACAGTATTTTATATATATATGTATATATCTTATAGTTAGTGAGTTTCATGTGTATATATTTGTATATATATATATACGTATTGTTATTTATATTACTTTATATATATAAACTATTTTTTTATATATATAAATATATATATATATATATATATATATATATATATATATATATATATATATATATATATATTTCACTTTAGTATTATATAAATATATATATGTATTTATGAATATATTTTTCTTGTGTGTATAATTTCATAGTTAGTAAATATTATATATATGTATTTGTATACATATATATATATGTTTTCATATATATGGATTATTATACACTTTATAATTTTATGTCTCCTTATATATATATATACATATTTGTATAAATATATGTGTACTTTATAAATAAAGTATTTTCCTTATACATAGATATATGTACCTTTTCCATATGTATGTATATTTTCACTATGCATAACTTTACCATATTAAAATAATAATATTTCCTTGGAACTATTGCCAAATCATATTTTTTTAGTATATTTAAATTACTGCAACCATTTGGTGTCCAAGCCTAGCATGGGTATTTGGGCTCAAATGTGTTTTCACACATTTAAGACCTGTACAAGTCATATTGGACTTGATTCATGGCCTTGGGGACTGTATTTGAACTTTGGTTCAAATTATATACATGGACAAAATATGCAGATAATTAATTATTGTGTGCAATGCTGTTTTTGATTTTCTAAAAATACTTAAAGTACTGCTAAAATTATGGAAAAATAGTTTTTAGATACTATGTTAAGTTAGCTAATTTAGTATAATTTTTGTAATATTTAATTTACTGGTTTGCCACCAGTTTGGCATATGAAACCAAAACTTATTTTCTGTATACTTAGGAAAACTGATTTTTATAAAATATTTGTACTGGATAATAAATTCCAGAAAAATTATAATAAATTTCTATGATTAACAAGGATCACTTTGATACTTTGCTTTAAACAAAACTAGGCTTTTTGTCTATCTCTAAAATTGTTAGAACATAATGATCTTTTGATTTATTTATTGATTAATTACGACTTGTAGCTTTTTGTGTTATTTGGAGTTTTAGTCGTATTGAACCCCATCCCTCACTAGTGTAACGACCCTAGAAAGTTAGTTAACATAGTGTGTCACCCCACATTGGTCTCCTATGCCAAAGACATCATTTTGGCTAGGTGCCCAATCACAAGTCGTGTTTCACCAAATTAGTGTCCTAGTGTTTTAGCTTAGTGTAAAACTAAGTTATTATATTTACTTTTACAGTGATGAGCTACCAGACATCCATAGCATTGTTATCGCAACTTGTTTTGTTTTGCTTTGCTAGAGGCAAGTACTTTCTACGAACTTTACATACTGCTAGAACAATAAACTGTGACTTACCAACCATGTTAAATGTTGATCCTTGGGGTAGCAAGTTAGAACTTTACATGTTGTATTACTTTCAGTCTCTACCATGTTTAGGACAGTATCTCATATCTCTCACATGCTTTATATCGTTCTCGTATCTCCCACATGTTATTACTGTTTTCATATCTCTCACATGTTTAAAATAACGGGTTAAGGGGAAACTGCTAGTAATGTACGTGATCATGACCCCCTTCTCTGTATGTATTTATCGCGCTCGGTGACATTCTATATATACCCTTGCCGTATGTTCTGATATCGCGTTTGTGTATGGATATACACCGATGCCGTTCGTACACGTATGTGCATACCAGAAAAACTTGATATGTGCCGCTGTACATCCTATTCACCTATTGACCGATTCACGTACATGCTACAGTTTTAAACTTTTAAACTATATGTTGTCATTCCTAAAAAGAACCAATTAAACCATGATATGCCATGATTCCAGTTTATTACCTTCCTGTTCATGCTTTGTATATTTAGTTTGCTAGAAAACAGTACTTGCTTCCGTCCTGACAGGATAACGTTATAGGTGTCCTTACTGAGGAGGAGTTACTCTGCGACACATATTATGGGGTTACTGCCGAGGACCCGGTTTTGCCATACGAGGATGTTCCTGCGGGAAATCTCGCCTAGTTGTCTTTTGTTTACTTAGACTTTTGAGAGTAGTCATGTATTAGACTATACATTTTGTAACTGGACATGTATCCAGTTTTACATTTCAGATCACTTGTACTTTGGACTTATTTCTATATATGAGATGACTTTTGTGTTTGGAGCATTTATGATTCTTCTTCATTTATAGAACTGTTAGCACATTTAGTCTTATCTTGTTATCTCTAGAACAGCTTACTGCGCTTTATCTTAAGCGTAGGCTGGACATGGCTCGGCCCGGCCCAACAATTTGGGTAACTGGTCGCTACATGTTTTTAGTGGTGCCCCCATGCAGGTCCTGACTAAACTATTTGGTTACGTTATTGTACCAAGCATGCCTGCAATTAGGAACTTAAGGTAATTAGACAACATTAGGAAAGACGCTTAGAACACTTAGAGGAATGCTAGGATTGCAACATAGGAAATACATCACATGTTTGCTATTATAATTAGATTTTCTTGCATATGATTGCTTACTTTAAACAAGTCCTTATAAGCCTTTTTATGTGTAATTTAGATGGTGCTTACTCGTTCATCCCAGTATGTTACCCCCGAGAATGGGGCCCTCCATATCCAGTCAGCTGACCAGTTGACTGATACACCTCCACCTACCACATTCCCCCACTCCACAGATCCACAGGCCCAGATACCACCTTCCACATTCCAGTCCCAGCAGGCCCCGATACTTCCACCACCCCCTATCACTATACCAACCCAGGCTTCCGTCACACTCGACGGGAACCAGCTGCTCACACTGATTCAGGGGTTCCTAACAACCCATCAGGAGCAGACTACCCTACTCCGCCAGAGCATGGAGCGTTCTGAGGGACGTCCCGTGGTCCCACCATATGTAGAGCCACGGCAGAAAGCGGGGACGATCAAGGACTTCATGGGTCTGAATCCCAAGGAGTTCTCAGGGACTGAGGGCATAGTAGTAGCTGATGACTGGCTAGATTCTGTAGAGAGGAAGCTTCTGGGAGTTAGGATGCCGGATGACCTTCAGGTCGAGGCAACAGGATTTCTGCTGATAGACTTAGCCGGAGTCTGGTTCAGGAGTGAGCCGTTGTTCGCGAGAGGTAGAGCCACCTGGGACCAGTTCAAGACCCAGTTCAAGAAGAAATTCTTCTCGACCACTGCTAGAGTAGCCATGGGGCTACGATTCCAGAACATCCAGCAGGGGAACCGTTCTGTTGATGAGTATGCGGCAGAGTTTAGTCGCCTGAGCCGTTTCGCTCCTAGTCTAGTTGCTGATCCAGAGGAGATGACCCGTAGGTTTTGCCATGGTCTAGTTCCAGACATTGGCATTCTTATAGTGGCGAACGGTACGACTGACTACTACCAGAGCCTAGAGTTGGCCCGGAGCATTGAGGAGCGTCTTCTGTCTAGCAAGAGGCCGGCTTCTGTACATCATGAGGGACCGTCCAAGCGTCAGGCTTTCCAGCAGAGAGCACCGACGCCACCCCAGCAGACTTACCATCCCCCTACATTACATCACCCGACCCAGCCAGTTAGAGCCCCGGGACCCCGACAGCAGCAGCAGAAGGGAGCTTTTTGTGTATACTGCAAGAGGCAAGGCCATGACTCTCTCGAATGCAGGAAGAGGTTGGGTCAGTGTTTAGCTTGTGGGTCTGCCATCCATCAGATTCGGGACTGCCCAGTAGCCAAGGGACCCCAGGGGAAGACTTATAGCCTAGTCCTTGAGCTGGAGCCGGAACAGGTTTCGGGAGGTTAGTTTTGATCGTAGCCTTAGTCTTTTGTTGCATTGCTTGCTATGTTAGAATATTGTCGGGTCTTCAATCCTTGTGAATTTCGAGGACAAAATTTTTCAAGGAGGAAAGACTTGTAAGCCCCTATTTTTCAATTTTAGTGCTAATTAATTTTTAATGTTAATTTTAGCCTTAAAATAATTATTAGGATTTTTAGGAATTTTTCTAAAATTTTTAATTAATATTTTAATGAGTTTTAATACAAAAAATATCAAGTTGTAATTTTCTAAAAATGTTTTAATATCAATTTGCAATTACTAGAATTGTTTTAATACTGTTTTATAATTATTCAAATTATTTTTATATATCAGTTTGCAATTTCTATTTTGCATTTGCTCACAAAAAATGCCTTTGTGTAATTTCCTAATCCCCAAGGACCTAACTGCTAATTACCAAACACCCCCCCCCGACCGACAGCTCCCCCTCTCTCTCCTCTGCCTACCTACTCCTCTGCCCCAACCGACTCACCGCCCTGCCCCCGCCTTTCCCGGCTGCCCCCACCGCCACAAACCCCTATAAAGCTCCCCCTCACTCCCAAGACCCAAACCCAAAACCTAAATCTCCTCCACGACCAACCGCTGCCCCGTTCTTTCCCGACGAACCCCCAAACCCTAACCCTACTCCGACGAGCTCCGCCCAGCCCCACCGTCGACCTTCACCGCCAACCACCACCACCATTCGACGCGCCCCGACGAGACGCGTCGAACGCCACCGCTACGCCATCGTCCCGACCGCTCCTCCGCCGTCCCCGACCTTCGGATCACCCTTCAACTCGCCGGACACGTGAGTGTCAGTGTTCCCCTGTGTCGTGCGTGTCTCGTATTGGGTCGGGAGTGTTCGCCGTGTCCTGGCAAATTCTTTGATAGAACTGGACACGCGAGATTGAACTCGTGTGTGTCGTGCAGGCCTAGGACACGAGAAAATCCTGTGTCCTCAACTGTCTGGACACAGGACAGTTTTATATTTTTTTATGTATAAACTGCCCTAACCTAAATAAATTAACCAGAACCCTAACCTCTAACAAACTAACGGGCTGACCCCCTGGCCAGCCCGACTCGGCCTAAACCCCCCCCCCCCCGCTGTGTTG
The DNA here is from genome assembly GCA_029216955.1 of Iris pallida. Lineage (NCBI taxonomy): Eukaryota > Viridiplantae > Streptophyta > Magnoliopsida > Asparagales > Iridaceae > Iris > Iris pallida. The sequence continues at coordinate 19,302,894 of JANAVB010013999.1, read as the reverse complement.
GCTCGAGTTCGAGCCCCCCCTCCTCTTTTTATTTCCTTTTTCTTTTCTTTTTCTGTTTTCTTTTTCTTTTTCTTTTCTGTTTTATATATATATTTTATATATATATATATATATATATATATATATATATATATATATATATTAGTATATATATATGTATATACTGTACTTGACAGTATTTATATATATATGTATATATCTTATAGTTAGTGAGTTTCATGTGTATATATTTGTATATATATATATATATATATATATATATATATATATATATATAAATATATATATATATATATATATATACACGTATTGTTATTTATATTACTTTATATAAATAAACTGTTTTATATATATATATATATATATATATATATATATATATATATATATATATATATATATATATATATATATATATATTTCACTTTAGTATTTTATAAATATATATATGTATTTATGAATATATATGTATATATTTTTCTTGTGTGTATATTTTCATAGTTAGTAAATATTATATATATGTATTTGTATACATATATATATGTTTTCATATATATGGATTATTATACACTTTATAATTTTATGTCTCCTTATATATATATATATATATATACATATTTGTATAAATATATGTGTACTTTATAAATAAAGTATTTTTCTTATACATAGATATATGTACCTTTTCCATATGTATGTATATTTTCACTATGCATAACTTTACCATATTAAAATAATAATATTTCCTTGGCACTATTGCCAAATCATATTTTTAGTATATTTAAATTACTGCAACCATTTGGTGTCCAAGCCTAGCATGGATATTTGGGCTCAAATGTGTTTTCACATATTCAAGACGTGTACATGTCATATTGGACTTGATTCATGGCCTTGGGTCCTGTATTTGAACTTTGGTTCAAATTATATACATGGACAAAATACGCAGATAATTAATTATTGTGTGCAATGCTGTTTTTGATTTTCTAAAAATACTTAAAGTACTGCTAAAATTATAGAAAAATAGTTTTTAGATACTATGTTAAGTTAGCTAATTTAGTATATTTTTGTAATATTTAATTTACTATTTTGCCACTAATTTGGCATATGAAACCAAAACTCATTTTCTGTATACTTAGGAAAACTGATTTTTATAAAATATTTGTACTGGATAATAAATTCCAGAAAAATTATAATAAATTTCTATGATTAACAAGGATCACTTTGATACTTTGCTTTAAACAAAACTAGGCTTTTTGTCTATCTCTAAAATTGTTAGAACATAATGATCTTTTAATTTATTTATTGATTAATTACGACTTGTAGCTTTTTGTGTTATTTGGAGTTTTAGTCGTGTTGAACCCCATCCCTCACTAGTGTAAAGACCCTAGAAAGTTAGTTAACATAGTGTGTCACCCCACATTGGTCTCCTATGCCAAAGACATCATTTTGGCTAGGTGTCCAATCACAAGTCGTATTTCACCAAATTAGTGTCCTAGTATTTTAGCTTAGTGTAAAACTAAGTTATTATATTTACTTTATTTACTTCTACAGTGACGAGCTACCAGACATCCATAGCATTGTTATCGCAGCTTGTTTTGTTTTGCTTTGCTAGAGGCAAGTACTTTCTACGAACTTTACATACTGCTAGAACAATAAACTGCGACTTACCAACCATGTTAAATGCTGATCCTTGGGGTAGCAAGTTAGAACTTTACATGTTGTATTACTTTCAGTCTCTACCATGTTTAGGACAGTATCTCATATCTTTCACATGCTTTATATTGTTCTCGTATCTCCCACATGTTATTACTGTTTTCATATCTCTCACATGTTTAAAATAACGGGTTAAGGGGAAACTGGTAGTAATGTACGTGATCATGACCCCCTTCTCCGTATGTATTTACCGTGCTCGGTGACATTCTATATGTACCCTTGCCGTATGTTCTGATATCGCGTTTGTGTATGGATATACACCGATGCCGTTCGTGCACGTATGTGCATACCAGAAAAACTTGATATGTGCCGCTGTACATCCTATTCACCTATTGACCGATTCACGTACATGCTACAGTTTTAAACTTTTAAACTATATGTTGTCATTCCTAAAAAGAATCAATTAGACCATGATATGCCATGATTCCAGTTTATTACCTTCCTGTTCATGCTTTGTATATTTAGTTTGCTAGAAAACAGTACTTGCTCCCGTCCTGACAGGATAACGTTGTAGGTGTCCTTACTGAGGAGGAGTTACTCTGCGACACATATTATGGGGTTACTGCCGAGGACTCGGTTTTGCCATACGAGGATGTTCCTGCGGGGAATCTCGCCTAGTTGTCTTTTGTTTACTTAGACTTTTGAGAGTAGTCATGTATTAGACTATATATTTTGTAACTAGACATATATCCAGTTTTACATTTCAGATCACTTGTACTTTGGACTTATTTCTATATATGAGATGACTTTTGTGTTTGGAGCATTTATGATTCTTCTTCACTTATAGAACTGTTAGCACATTTAGTCTTATCTTGTTATCTCTAGAACAGCTTACTGCGCTTTATCTTAAGCGTAGGCTGGACATGGCTCGGCCCGGCCCAACAATTTGGGTAACGGGTCGTGACAGCTTTCTATCAAAGGGATAAGTGATATTTGGTTGTACCACTCTCTGACTTGGTATAGGATGTAGAATGGACATGACTGCGTTATACTAGACATACCTTTAAGTAGAAGTTAAATAACTTTGAAAGGACCTATGAACAAGCATGCGTAGAATATTAGTCAATAGGCGAGTATTTGTCGAGGTATCACATATAACCATTGTCTAGCATTAACATACCCCCATTACCTAGTATACAAGTATAGAAGGGTTAGACGTATTTGTGATTATTAAATAGCTTCCTATAGACTAGAAGTGGTGAGTTGTTAATCATACTAAAAAGGAGACTTGATAAAAGAATATCATAGTGATTAGGAATTAATTTTTGGTAGTCTTGGATTGTGTAGATAGACCTAATTAAGGACTTGAGAGAAAAATTAGGAATCTTAGTTTGAGTAGACTAGAAATGATGGAGATATTGACCCTTTTCCACAACACAGTTCAGATAGAAATACCAAAAGACTTGTAGTTATGGAAATTATGTTGGAATAAGATGCACATAGGGAATAAAGATGAAAGAACCGTAGGAGCAGTCATGGATGGCTAGGACCTAGCATACCCTATTTTTTTAGTATGTAACACTATGTTGCAAGAATTGACGATTGGAGGAAACTCAGTTTACATAAGTGAGTAAGTTGGCTGGAATTGAGATAGAAGACCTCTATGGTACCATAAGTTAGGCCTAGAAGTTTAGCTAGCCTCATCCTTCGAAAAAATTGATGGATAGCCTATATTGACAAAAGTCGATATCCGACGGATTGATCATTTGAAGTCCAAGGTCATTCAAGTAACCAAAAGTATTATCCACCATCGACCTATTTGACCAATGAGCAAAAGTTTTCATTTATAATGTTGACTTGAGATTGGGACACCATCAAGAGAAGGCACGGAGAGAAGATATTTCAAGGACATCATTTGGGACCCGCTACAACCATTATAAATTTTGGTGATACCTTTTGACTGAAAAATATACCTGTTATATTTATGAGTTGGCTGAACATGGTGTTTCCTCGGTAATTGGAACAATTATGGTAGTTTGATTACATTTTGTCATAGGATAGAAGCTATATTGGTAGCATATTTCATAGGAGGGTGATTATGTAATGATATATAAGTATGATATAACATATCTACTAGAAAGACCGAATAGAACAGAGATGCATTACACTTTTATAGGAAGTCAATCTTACTTAATGGACATATATTACTATCCATGCCAAAACAGGTAGGGTGAACTAGATGTTTTACATATCCATAAAGATTTATTAGGAGAATAAGAATATAATTATTATTATTATTTTTTGGATGATTAGAAATACGATATTAAAGGATATACAGTTGAACCTTAGTTATAGTTTCCTAAGTTAAAAGAGGACAACGCTTGTGGTAGACTTCAGAAAGTATGACTTACGACTTTGTTATGGGTAAAATGGTTGGCTAAGCCATGTACTTAAGATTGGACATAAGTCTGGGTAGAACCGGTATCCTGTGAATTTTGTTTGAGGGATATAGTAGTTAATGCTTTGCAGGACTAGGTAAATAACTAAGGTGGGTAGAATCTTTATAGAAACTTTTTCAAAGATAGAAGTCAGAACATAGTACAGTATAAGGTCTAATCCTAGCAAGCAACCCTGAAAATATTAGACTAAAGCTTGCTAGCTTTTACATAAGATAATCTAGAATAGAAGGACTAGAAGAACTAATATCAAAAGGTTATATCAGGCTATTAGGTGGCCTAAGAATATTGGATAGGGTAGACAAATTTGAGTTAGACTAGCCTTGAAATGACCTCTAGAATGCCAGGACTAGAAGGTTGACCAATAGGTTTATGTATTTGACTAGCCCAGGCTCAACCTTACCTAGCATATAGGTGGAAAAAAAACTAGTGCATTGGTAAGATTATCATCAATTACTATTGACGTATAAGAGTATAATGAAGAGCTTAGAAAACTAATAGGGATCATGGATTAACTGTGAAATTTTCTATCTATATAGTTAGTCATAGATAATGACTCAAGAGCCAAGTTAGAATCATTTAGTAACCCATTGACATTATAGGTAGTGTTGGAGTAGTGGTATATCGTCATGCAGTGCCCCATCTCTAAAGCAAGTGCATGATGTATTCAATATCTCGTAGTGGAGGAGGTATGTGACTGATCCAGTCATGAGGTTGACCATTCCGAGATCACATTGAGACTGAATCTTTCATATAAGAAGAAGTCAGTCGGAATACTGGATACTAGTGAGAAGATATTGAAGTGGAAGACTATCAGATTAGTCCGATAGCATGGAAGCATCACCCCATAGGAAAATCTACTTGGGGGCGTAAAGATTCCATACGAGAATGTTATCCGCATTTAATTCGAAAAATTCAATAAGATTCTAAATTAAACTTTAGTGCCATAACTTTATAAGTTCTACTTCTAGTTAGAATATTAATTTCGATGACGAAATTTTTTTAAGGTGGATAGAATGTAAACCCCCCCCCCCCCCCCCCCCCATTTTTTAAAATAATTTTTTTCCTTATTTTACGTTAGAAATTTGAGCTTGCATTATATATATTAGGTTATATTTTAAACGATTAATAGTTAATTGTTTAGTTAAATAGTCCAATACTTGCTTAGCCCAACAAATAAATATCCATGCTATCTTGGGCCAAGAATTTTATTCCATGCTATCATGAGCCTAAGGAATGAATTCTTGCTATGTGAGCCCATGGTTGTAGCTTTTCTAACATGAGCACCATCTTTGTGTGAACTAAATGGTGGGAACACATAAGCCATTATGGGTGTAGTGGTAAAATAATTTGTGCATATTTTGTGCATGCTTCATGCATTAACTTTCTCCATTTATTTTCATCTTCGTAACCCCCATGACTCCTCATTTCATCTTTATAACCCCATGACTCCTTATTTCATCTTCATAACCCCCATGACTCCTCATTTCATCTTCATAACCCCCATGTCCTTTCACCTTTGTAACCCCTATATATATATATATATATATATATATATATATATATAAATATATATATATATATATATATATATATATATGTATATATATATATATATATATATATATATATAAATATATATATATATATATATATATATATATATATATATATATATGTCAAACTTCCTTAAATCATCCAAGCCATCGACTCCCAAGCCACAGTAGTATCTCGAGGTCGTCAACCTCGTCGCACACCGTCCGATCCGATCTTACAAACCACAACTCGCCTTTGATGAACTGTCGCTACGTATCACTCTTGTGCACCATACATCACCGACGATAACTCTCTCACTCAAGCCCAAGTTTAAATAACATCTTCACATAGGTGAGCTTTTGTTGTTTCTCTTGTATATTTTGTTCATGTAAATTTCTAATAGGAAGATTAAGTAGTTGTGCTGCCAATCACTGGAAGAAGATGGAAATAATATATAATATCACACCATATATTATTTTTCTAATATTCATAATAAAGAATGGCAGTTGAGTAATATTTTTTTACAAAGATTATTAAGAACAATCATTTGAAGGGAGGTATGGATAGCAGTAATCTATCTCAATATGGAAGAAGATTTAGAGAAAGAGAATAATAGAATTCTACTAATAGGAAGAAGCAACCGTTTCACATATAGGAATTTCTTTTAGATTTAAAGAAGAAGTAGATGAAGAAAAGTAGTAACATGCATAGTTATGTTGTTGATCACATAAAAGAGCATTGGAATTCGAGCTTAGTGATTAGAAATCAATTTATTTTAATTATAGTGCATTCATTAAGTAGTTAATTTATACTTCCTTCAATATTAAAGTCTTATCTATTGTGTGCAATTCATGCACTGAATTCTACATCAGTTAATAATATGCATTTTATAAACCCCTTCCCTTTAATCAATTATCAACTAAACCCTTTTTATCTCTCTTTATTTCTTTAAGTATGATATTTTTAATAATCCTATTTCTTTTTTTTATTTTGTAAAACTAGACATATATAGAAATACAATCTTATATAAGGCTAAAATACACTTTGAGAAGTATTAATTCTATGGTATAATTATTATAGAGTGAGAAGACATAAGCCTAGGTTGTAATATGTAAGTATTAAATTTTATAGATAGTTGGCAATCAAGGACATATATGATTAATTAATAATATATTAGATTCTTGGTTATTTTAGGACTTGGATCTGACTTCGGACACCAGATACCAGCATTTTTGGACAAACCTCCAGGCAAGTGTACCTTGCCAAGTTTTCAGTATATATTCTTTTTTTTTGTTCTATTGTTTCTATCTTCATATATATCATGATATAGGAATAGTTGATACTTCACGTCCGAACAGATTCGGATGTCAATATCTGTATGCGAATATTGGGTATTAACCTTAGATATAGCGTTGCATTGATTATCGTGTTACTTGAGACACGATAGACCTAGGGCACTGACACGATCATGAGATAGTCCTAAACATGACATATTCATGGTTTGGACCCTGTGATAGGTTACATGATTATTTACTTGATATTGTTAGTATTATTTGACATAACTTGATAGAATAGAACATGGGGTGGGGAGAACATTACCATTATATCAGGCTGTATATATATACATATATTTCTACTCGAATATCCTCATTTTCATATATGGGACTTGGCTGTTATTCTACTAGTTTAGCCTCGTTTCCATATAGGGACTTGGATGGTATTATACTAGTACACCTTCGTCTCTGTAGCAGAGCCTGGGTGGTTATTTACTTGATATACTCGTATGCCCTTTGGTCCCACGACATGGTGCCTGAGGGCAATAGCCTGCTGAGGAGCTTGTGAGCCTTAGTGGCTAAGCCTGATATTCGGAATATGTTCTCACGTGCATGTCATTTAGACTGGTTAGGGTAGTACCCATTAGTTCATATGTTTTTATTTACTGTTAATTGGCATGTTATATGTACCTTGCTATGTCCCCTGAGGACCTGGTGATCTCTCCAGGTATTCGACTTAGCGGAGTTGGTAGCTGATCATGATGGTTGATATTTACTGTTTCAGGTATCTCTGGTGGTTATATATTTATCTCTATTCATTTATATTCTGCTTGTCAGCCTAGTATTTGTAGACTCAAGTTATTTTTTTCCGGTCTATTCGAACAAATGTAGCATGGGGTGCACACTATGTTATATGTTGTTCATTCCTGTATTCTATCTTACTGTGGATTGAGACTTAGATATTATTAATTAATATAGATAGTTGGTCATTACTATACAGCTTATACGTATTCGAGCTGGGCTGGAGTCCACTAGATACGTAGCTGGCATGTATTTGCATTCCTAGTCCTACGAATTTTGGGACTGGGGCGTTACATGTTGACATGTCTAGGTCCGTGGACTTGAAATACTTTACAAGGCATTTAAAGGTGACCGCCATTTGTCCGTGGTATAGTAGTATACTATTCATACACAATGGCCTCGTTTGGTTCACGGAAAGGAAATGCATTCCTTTGTATTTTTCGTGGAAATGGGAAAGTAGGATTACTGTCACATTTCCTTTCCGTTGTTTGGTTGGTGCAGGAAAGGAAAGCAAAAATATAGCAATGTTCCAATGATATCCTTACATATAAAATAAAAATAACATTATGAAAAATAACATTAATGGTAAAATAAGCAATAACACATGGTTACTTTTGTCATAACTTTTGTAATAAATGTTGGAAAAGGAGGAGGAAAAATCAATCCCATGGGTCATGAGTGGAACCATATTCCCTCCAATTTTTCCCCTTGTGAGGAAATTGATTCCCAAGTTTGTGGTTACCAAACAAAGGAAAGAAAAAACTTTCCTTTCCTACTTCCTTGAATCCGTGAACCAAACGAGGCCAAAATGTAATCTATTGTGAATTTTATGGACCAACTTCTTGTTACACAAATATAAATTATTTTCTTTCAGGGAAGAAGGTTTTTATAATATTTTTAAAATTTCAAAATGGATTATAAAATTATCCTCAATTTATTATAATTTTTAAAATAAAATTTATAATTTTTCTTATAAATGAAGGATAATTTTGATAATCCACAAAGATTCGTAGATATTGTAAAAAAATTCTTGTCTTTACATTTTTTTTTTGTTAATTACTAAAATTTTAGAAGATACTTGGGTTTGGATAGCATTGATGGTTTTTGGGAATATTTTAGCAAATGCTTCCGATTTAAATGTTAAACTAGCATATGCTCTCACTTTTTTTTTATTAAACTAGCAAATGCCTCTATTATATGCAAAACATTAAAAAAAATTAGTTAAAATAATGGGGATATATCTTAAATTTTTATTGTTCCATACAAAGAAATAAAGATATTTGTTTTTTTTAAGTGTAGAAGCATATATTAGTTCCCATATTTAAAACGGAACATTTGTTTAATATATATATATATATATATATATATATATATACATATATATATATATATATATATACATATATATATATATATATATATATATATATAGCCTAGTGGTTAGGAGAGATGCATGCGGTCCAAGTGGTCGAAGTTTGAGCCCCAGTGGAGACGAGTTTGTCACAATTACCCATTGCGCTCTCTCTCTCTCTCTATATATATATATATATACATATAATATATTATATTTATATATATAAAAAATATTTATATATATATATATATATATATATATATATATATTTATATATATATATATATATATATATATATATATATATATATATAGGCAAATGATGCATGCAGCCCAAGTGGTCGGGAGTTCGAGTCCCAGTGGAGGCGAGTTCGCCACAAGTACCCATTGCTTCAAATATATATATATATATATATATATATATATATATATATATATATATATATATATATATATATATATATTAATAAAAACTCTCCCTCATTTTATTTCAGAAAGGCTCAAAATGCCGAAGCCTATACAAGTATACCCTTAGGCACAAAATGCTGACGCCTATTCAAGTATACCAACAAAACCTGAAATCAAAAGGTTAGAAGAGAAACCGAAAATTCTGTTCGGCCATGCAAACAGATTTCCCTGATCTTACGGCACTGCCGGAGCACCTCTCGTATGAGCTTGTCAACGTTGTACTGGTGGCCCTCATATCTCGTCTTGTTACGATTCTTCCGTAAGACTCACGTCGCAGCGACCGCTACGATCTGGTGTCCGTGGGAAGCGGAGGCCCAACCAGCCAAGAGATCGAGGAAGCACCCGCCACCCTGAGCCTGTCTGCAAAGCTGGGACAGCACTCTCCAGACCTGGACGGGTAATTCCCCCTGGCAAAGGATGTGGTCAACGGTTTCCGTCCGACGCTCTGAGCATCAATTGCAAGCAGAGGCTAAGTTGAATCTAATAGAGTGCAGAATGTTGTCAGTCGGTAACTTTTTTCTAAAGGCTCTCCAAATAATGATGGACTACTTCTTGGGAATGCAAGTCTGCCAGAAGGCGGCGATGATCGGGGAAGGCGTCCCGTGACCGTGGGCCACTTGTCTGGCCGAGCTCTCTGAGAAGCTGCCCGAGGAATCAGCCGACCACCGCAGCTCATCTGCCTCGAAACCGATCTTCAGACCTAGGCGACGGATGCACTCTTCAACCTCATCTCCGGCCCATTCACAGATCTTGCCCCAATCCCAGTCGTTTCCGGAGGCATCCAACAAGTCCTTGATCCTACTGTTCCTTTGTGCCACCGGAAGGCAGGGGAGCAAGGTTTCTCCAGCCCAACGTTCTAGGAAGGTCGAGGAATCTCCTTCGCCTAAATGAAGGCGTATAACTGGTTCAGCAATAGTGCGCCCGATGATGATACGCCGCTACGCTGCAGAGGATCTGCTGTTGGGGGTGGCCTGTGACGGGTGTATGTGCTTGAAGTATCTGGCTTTCATGAATCTAGTCTATAAATTTCTACTCGTACGGAGCTTCTACCATAGCTTCAATGAGAAGGCATCAGCGATGTGAGAGAGTTTTGCGAAACCCATGCCCCTTCCTCGGTGGGTTTAGCCATGTTGTCCCAACTCGCCCAATGATGCTTGATGTGGCCACCACTGTGCCCCCAAAAGAAGTTGCTAAGAATGCTTTCAATCGAGGAGAGCACCTTCTTGGGTGGGGAGCATGCAGCCAGGGTATATATGGGTATGGATGTGAGAACGTGTTTGATGAGGATCATCTTGCCACCTGGAGATAATGTAGCATTGTGCCACCCCTCCAGTTTTCTTCTGATTTTGTTAATTAGGTCTTCAAAAATGCCGGCATTAGATTTACCGTACACTAGGGGACATCCGAGGTATTGGAACGGGAGGTGATCAATGGAGAAAGAGATGATGCTGGAGATGCTCGCCGCGTTCTCTCTCTTGATGTTGTGGTGGGCATAGATAACACTCTTGTCTGGATTGACCTTCTGACCGGAGCAAGAGGAGTATCTCTGCATGGTGTTGTGGACCACATCCACCGACCAGACATTCCAGGATGTGAAAATGAGGATATCATCGGCATAGGCCAAGTGGGTGATGATCGGGCAGCCGCTGGCGGTGTAAAAGTGCTGGAAGTTCGGGGTGCTGGTCATCTTGTTCAGATTTCTTCTCAAGGCATCCGCCGTAATGATGAATATGATGGATGATAAGGGATCTGCTTGCCTGACACCGCGACACGATTTAAAGAATCCGTCGGCTTGTCCGTTGATAACCGTAGAAAACCACGAGTTGCTGATTGATCTCCAGACGATATTGGTCCAGGTTTCCGAGGAACCAAAGCCCCTGAAAACCCAAATCATGAATTGCCAATCCAGCCTGTCATAAGCTTTCTCCATGTCCAGTTTGATCGCGATGTTGCCACCTCTAGTGGGAAGTTTCATGCAAGTAATTAACTTTTGAGCTAGCATGATGTTATCCTGGATGTTTCTGCCTTAGACGAAGCCAATTTGCTCCTCAGAGATGATCTTGGGAAGCAAGTCTGACATACGGGAGGTGATGATCTTGGAGATGATCTTGTTGGTGAAGGTGCACAGACTAATTGGACGAAAGTCACAAAAGTCTCTGGATTATCTTTTTTCGGGATAAGGATCAGGTTGGCGGATGATATGGCTCTGGGGTAAGTAGCTCCCTGGAAGAAGGCTGTTACCGCTTCATGGATGTCCTTCTTGAATATATCCCAGCACTCTCTGAAAAAGACACCCGAGAATCGTCTGGATCGGGCGCACTGTGGGTATCGAGGGCCCAAACCGCGTCTTTCACTTCCTGATCGGACGGAGGTAGTTCCAGCTGGATGTTATCGTTGTCGTTTATGAGGTGGAAGATTTTAGCCAGAAAGTTGTTGTCTCTCTGAACCCTCTCTTTGGTGAAGAGTTGAGAATAAAACTTAGCGGCAGCCTCTTGGATACCCCGTTGGTTACTGATGATGTTACCAGAATCGTCTTTGATTTGATGGAGGGTGAGTTTCTGTTTGCGACCCTTGGCGCAGGCATGAAAGTAGGGCGAGTTTTTGTCCCCCTTGCTGTCCCATTTAAGCCTCGCTTTCTGTTTCCAAAAGTCGGTTTCAACTTTCAGCCGGAATTTGAGAATAGCTTTGGGGAGGTTAAGGGCGGTCCTGGCTGCTGGCGATCTGGCTGCCATGAATAGGGCCTCCGCACGAGTGACATCATCTTCAGCGACGCGGACAGCCTAAAAAATATCCCCATACGCCTGTTTACTTCAAGCCGCAAGGGCTTTCCTCGTCGCCTTAAGCTTATCGGCCATCCTGATGAGCGGGTCAGAGAAATTTGTGAGGTTCCAAGCTTCTGCAACCACGTGCTTGAATTGTGGGTGTTCACTCCAGAAGTCAAGAAAACAAAAGTTCTTTTTAATCTGATTGGAGGTGCTTTTGATTTCAACCAGCAGGGGCGCGTGGTCGAATTCGGTGGCATTCAGATGAGATAGTCTGGAGATGCTCCCCATACCATGCCAAAGGGTGTTCGTGAGGGCCCTATCAAGACGGGAGTATTGCCGGCGGTCACCTTCCTGCATGTTGCACCAGGTAAACGCATTGCCGGTGAACTGGAGCGGAGAGAGGTTGGCATTAAAAATAAAGTTGTTAAAATCTTGCATGGCCGTATGGGGAGGCGGGCGACCGACAGACTTTTTCTCTCTATAGGTGATGGCGTTAAAGTCCCCAATGCAAAGCCAAGGAAGGTTAATGTGGTTGAAGTGGATATCGAGGAGATCGTTCCAGAGCTGTTTGCGTTCTGCAATATCACAGCTGCCGTAAACCGCAGACAAAATGGCGCACTTGGGGAGAAAGGGGTGCTCAATCCAGCACGAGAGAGCCTGCCTCGAATCCTGGATCACGCCGATCTTGACATCCGTCGAGCAGAGGATCCAAATGTCATGGTTGCCTGCCACGGTCGAATTGAATCCAAGCTGCAGCTGTATGGTTTTGATTTTCTTGGGAGAAATCTTGGGTTCAAGGATGATCAAAATGTCAAACTTGTGGAGTTTCTTGAGGCCGGTAAGTCGCCTTGTAACGCCCAGTCCCAAAATAGAAGGACTAGAACATAATCATGCCAGCTGTATACATACGAAGTATATGGACCCTCGTATATATACATAAGCTGTAAAATGCAGTAACCAAGGTACTAAATCTCATCCACAAAGATAAATAATAATATAAAAGCAACTTTGAATTTATCATGTATACAATCGTTGGGCGGAGACAAATCCACTACCAACAATTAAGAAAAAGTACATGAAAAATAAAATGAGTTTGGCGGGCGAAGCGAAGACGATCAAAGCGCAATCATCCTCGAAAAAATAATGACAATCATGGCCACAGCTAGAATACCTGCGAAACACAAGAGCACACACCTGGCAAGATAACCAGGTCCTCAGAGGGACGTAACAAGATACAATAAACATGCCATATAAATACTGAATATAAAAATATGCCACAATCAAACAAAGTGACAAGACACAAATAAGGTAAACTAACCGAACTAAAGTGAACATACAATTGAGAAACAATCCTTCCGTCGCATGAGCCCTGGCTGTAAATGGGATCTGGTATAGTCCCCACTTGGGCACCAGTGACCTAAGCGCATGACGTTCAAAAACGACAGTGGCCAACCTGAGAGGCTCATACCCGTATCTCCAGCGAAGCTTCCGGGTTAAAAGGGAAGTACAATCGAAGCCCATACGACAAGGAAATGTTCTCTCCATCCAATGTACCTGTCAAGTCGCATCCACGACCATGTACCTCTACTAACTGCTAAGTCTCCTAACACGCCTCTATTAGCAGTTAGCCCTAACGCATGCACATGGGGGATCAGCCCACACGCAAGAACCTCTACATGCTACTCATCTCACACATCCTCGTGGTACAACTGTGTCAAGGTATATGCAATACACTACAACGGTAGTCCCTTAACTCTAGGTCCATATGCAATCAAAGGATAAATAACAAAGTACATCTAATATCACTGAGCGGGCAGTAAATCAAGAACGAGAAATAAATGAACAGTGATATGTAATAAAATGCAAACTAAAAATAAATAGTATAATGGCAAGGTATCTTGCCTGGTTTACGCCTGGTGTGGTGCAATATTCCGACAAGTCTTGATTATCCGATGGCCATGTTCGATGTGTCATGGTCCGAAGTTGCAAGGAAATAGAGAAGCACGATTAGTTATGAGAAAAGGGAATAATTCGAAGAGAGTTTGAGTGAAGTGACACGTGTTCCATTTTAGAAAATATCTCATAATATACTTGAAAAATAATTCTACGTAGATACTTGAAAATATTTTATATATGTAAATTGTAAAAATATATTTTTATTAGTCCAGAAAAAAATATAAAAAAAATAATAAATCTTTTTAGGCAAAACGCTAAGTTGTCTAAATATTTTAAATAAATATTTTGAAAATAATAAAAACTGTCTAGGGTTAAACCCTAATTTTGTCAAATTATATTTTGGAAATATTAATTATTGAATTCATTTAATAAACCAAATAATACACTACTAATAATAAAATCATAATCATAAAAAAATATTTAAAATAATACTAATGATATAACAATAATAATAATCACAGTATTAATAATCTAATACCAATAATAATAAAAAATCCTAACAGAACTATACATCTCCTTCTTTTAATATAATAATAATAATAATAAGAAGAAATAACTAATATTATTATTATTACTTATAACAGCTCACATCACATGCTGTTCTCTACAAGACTACAGGAACGAAATGGAATTGGTGAGAGAGAGAGAGAGTAGTTGAGAGAGAGGGAAAAAAGGGAAGGGGAAATTTCACCTGTGCTTGGCCGGGCTCAACGGCGGCGGGTGGCGCATGGCGAAGGCGGCGGTCGGCGGCGGTTCGGTTTGTGGCGGGCGGATGACGCCGGAGAGGGAAGTTGGAGGCGCGGGGAAAGGGGCTGCTTCCGAAGCTCGGCGCGGGGTGCTGACGAACTTCCGACACGGCGGCGGGATGATCTCCGGCGCGGCGAGGAGGGCTGAGCGACAGAGCGGCGCACCTACCAGCGGTGGCGTTGGAGAATTCCGACGGGCGACGGTGCGGTCTCCGCGGGAGGCATAGATCCGATCACCAGTCGGGGTGGCACCGGTGTGATGATCTCGCGGCAGAGGCGGGTCACGGCACGGGGACGGCGCTCGTGGTTCGAGACACAACGCAGAGAGGCCGAGCTCCGGTGGGGAGGTACGATGCAGCGCAGGTTACGGTTTCTGCTATTTTTTTTTGGAACAGGTGATGATGTCATTTTGGGTGGCACCGAAAATTTGGGCACGGATGATGGCGACGGGAGATCGGGGATGGGTACGTTGAAGGCGGGGCTAACGCGGGGGTGGCGTGGTCGGGTTTGTGTAGGAGGGAGGAAGAGGTGACGGTGATGGTATCGGGATAAGAAGAAGGAGGAGACGACTTTTCGTGGTTGGAGATGACAAATGTGGTGATGCTCGGGTAGAGGGGCCGATGGCGAGGGGTTTGTTTGCTGGGATTTGGTTGTGTCCAACACGACGGAAGGGATGCTCGGACTGGGATGGAAAATTATTGTATATGTAATGGACATTTATAGTGGATGGACAGGGAACACAGACACGATGCACTTGTGTTTGTGGAGAATTTTTGTGGGTTGTCGAATTTATGGACGAGTACCTCTCCTTAAATAGGAGGTGGGAATTTTCATTTGGATAGGGACTAGGATTTGTTTAAATCCCTAATAGATAAATCACCAATTAATTTAAACTGATTAAAAATAATTCTATCCAAATCAATTCTAATCTAGATAAATTATATCCTTAATTTAAACTATTTTTAAACAGAGTCAATAAAATCTTTACCAATTTAAATTACCATATTCAATCAAATATTAAAACAAAACAAACGTTTAAATATCTTTTTCATAAATATTAAAATATTATATTAATTAATTTTGAAAATCAAGATAATTACTTAAATATTAATTCATGAACTAGCTTTTATAAATAACAGAATATATTAATAAGCAAATTTTATATTTCGTAAAATATTAAACCATAATTTCAAAATCACAATTTATTTGTAAACGACGAATAAAGTAACCTTTTTATACAAAATAAAAATATTTATCACTTTTATTTGAACATGTACTTTCCTATTAAAATAAATTTATAATAAAAATATTTTTCTAACATATGTACCTCGACACATATTCGCACTCGTCGAGTATTTACGAAACGCAAATCCCGCACTTTACGCAAATACAACAATGAGAACTCGTATGCGACGTGTAGATACGAAATACAAAATGAATACAAAGTTATAAAAAAAATCGTAGTAGAAATTTAGGGATTTTACATCCTACCCAACTTAAAAGAATTTCGTCCTCGAAATTTAGGAAAAATTAGGGTAGGTAGGGTGAAGGGGATGGAACGGGTTTATTCGACTAGATTTACGAGATCTTCTTGGAACGAGAATGCAACAAAATATTCGACGATGAGGCGAGCGACAATTCATTGGCAATATGTCATTTGAGCGACTAGAACAGAAAATTTTGATGGTTTCAATTTAGATTATGATCATGTATATGACAACCAATCAATGACTAAGCTCGATCAACCCTAGCATTAACCTTAAAAAGGGCAACGTCATAAGTAGGTAATAAACTCCTTAATCCTTTGATATCATCAATATTTATGTAATCTCTCTTATCATAAATCGTTCTTTTCAAAAAAAATTTTACTTTCGTAGCACGTCCCCTTAATCATTTAACAAAACCCAATATGATTATAAATATACTCTAACTTCCTCTATCTCGTCGTAGAATTTCAATAGTCTCAAATTTTGAATCCATAAATCTCCCTTATACTAGCTCACTTATATATATCTTCCCAAGTTATAATTTTCTCTTTAAATTTAAAAATTCCAAAACCTTCAACCAATTTGGCCCAAGTAACAGTTAAAATCTTCTTACTACAATTTGTATTATTGTTCAATGCACGATGCATCCATAGGTATAAAAAAAATCCATCTTCAATGATAAATCTCGAAAACTAACAGTATACCTTCGTAACTCAATCTTCTATCATCAAAATTAAAAATTTCTAAAATACTTATTAGTCTCTCTCCCGAAATTTTGAATTCAACAATCTCATCTTCTTGATGGTAGAAATGTAACTCATCTTAACTTCTTATTCATAATCATTTTAGAACTTAAAAAAATATAAAGGTTTCTTTCTTCAACAATTGGTCATCCTTGAAAGCTAATATCATCATAACACTCTATGCTATCGAAGGCAACGTCAATATTGTCAAAAATTTGCATCCATAAATTTAATATATAAATTTGGTTCTTAAACCACCAACACTTTAGAAGACTCTTCACTCGATATTTGGTTACCTCAAAACAAGCTTTTGAAATTTGAGAAGTCTATTTATTCTTGAGTGTTTCATCAAAACACCGTATATCATCCCTATTTCATATGTTTGGATTTATCGCACACTTGTTTATGTCCCCTCTGCTCCTCATAATCTTTAATTATCTCAATCAACTACATTATTTACCCATGCTGTGGGGTTCTCCAATCTAACCTCTACTAACCAAAGATTGTCATGATCAAATTTTATTTCGCATAAGGGAATCAAAGAAGGAACAATGTTGCATAAACTATCAAGGAATCGTAGTGAAATATAAGTAAGCAATTTAATTGGAAGGGAGGAAAGTAAGTGTTGCTAATATTGCATGAAGGGTAAAAGGTGTTATGGGTCTAAGTAAATCAAGATAATACAAGAAAATAAATTGACAAGGGTTAAGCAGGCAAGATAAACGCAAGTTAAGCATTTAGAAATTTTAGTAGAACAAAATCACATATTAGGTCAAAAAATTGAGTCGAGGTGGAGTCCATATCGGTACCATGGTAGGGGTTATGGTTGAGTCTTTTTGGCCCGAAAGTCGTACCATAAAAATAGAGTACAAGGGGACGTGTTTTAGTGGGACATGATATACCTACATGAAGGTGAGCTCGTCTAGGTCTTGCATGTGAAATTTGCTGGAAGGAAAAGTCTAGTGTTGTGCTCCAAATATCAAAGTCACGATGGAGAACGCCAAATGATCAAAAATAGAAAGTGGGTTTTCATAAGATACTAATTAATGCACAAAAATAAAAGGTTTAAGCACGAAATAAAGATAATTAGGAAATCTCGTCGATCAAGTTAAGATAAGTTAGAGGCGCAGTTTCTAGAGAGAAAATAGTCTCATAGATAAGGGTATGGTCAAGGGAACAACTCTAATCATTTCTAAGTTTCAAACAATTAGATGGTCACAAATAATGATCTAGATTTGAGGGAAGGTCGAGTAAGT
Source organism: Iris pallida (assembly GCA_029216955.1). Lineage (NCBI taxonomy): Eukaryota > Viridiplantae > Streptophyta > Magnoliopsida > Asparagales > Iridaceae > Iris > Iris pallida. Next base: position 19,284,402 of record JANAVB010013999.1, on the reverse strand, counting down.
CAAAGATATGTTTATCGGTTTGGTCGATGACTAACTATACTTGTGTATATGCAATATCATAGTCATAGGTGGTAGGGCAATCTAATGTGGAATACTTTTATCTCACTATGGAGACCTTGCTTGTTTCTTGGTCCTTCACCAATATATGATCTAATCTAAAATTTCAAGTTCCTCGAAAGTTTCTCAATAAAATTTTTAAGATACTTCGCCAAAATTTTAATTATCTTAAACTATCAACTTTAATCAAATTTTTTTTAAATCTCTAGTCAATCTCGAAACAATCCTTGTATATCGCAAATCGAATAATTAATATCATTTTTTTCTCCAAACCTTAAACTCATCATTTAATAAGTTTATTAGCCGAATTTAATACTACAAAATAGAACATTTAAATAACTCCCAAATTTAATCATATATCCTTCAAATGTGTATATCTAGTTTCCAATAAGTCACAACTACTCTTCAAAAGTAATTCTTTCTTCTTTTTTTACCAAAATTTAAATATCCATAATCAAGGCTTTAAACTCTAAATCTAAATAACTTTATATATCATAGATCATATGAGCAAATTTTAAATATTTAAATTTTCCTTCAAAGTCGATTTTATATCTTCCAAAAATATTTCAAACAAAATTTTTACCATTATCTCTTCAAGCTCAAAAATACTTATAATTCGTAAATCGTAGAACCAATTTAAAACCTCAAGCTCTCTAATAAACCGTAAATCATAAACCCTTCATATTCTCTAGTCGTTTACAAAATTGTAACTTATAATTTAAAACTCTCTCTAATAAATTTCGAGATAAACTTTAACATATTACAATCCAAATTTGAACTTAACCGTAAATCATGGGTCGCAATTTAATGTTACTCAATTCGGTTTCATATCCCAAATAAATCATAAACTATTTCGCTATTTCCAAAAATCATAAATTATAAATTTGTTTTCTGTCCTCTTGTGTATACCACTCTGTAATAGCAAAATAAAATTCCAACTATCTTTTGAAAGCAAAAAATATGCTACTACCCAACTTGGAATTAACTAATCCTTAAGATCATATTTCAAGGAAAATAAATGCCTTTATAACTCAAATAAAATCTCCATGCATATTAATTGTCAATGCAATCCATCTAGCCATGTGTTTAACCTATGACATATACTAGGGTAGTCATCTTACTAAACACGAAACTAAGAATTTACGGTAGAAGGAGTCAAGCAAGATGCAAATCAAGGAGGTCGAACGAGAGTTCGGAATTTGAAGTCAAGAAAGGATGTCAAGTAGGTGGATGATATTCTAAACTCTAATCCTATATTGCAGGTCCGTTTGGTTCAATCATGTAACCGAAACGGCAAACTTGACCTACATGGGCCACCACAAAAACATGTAATGCCCCAGTCTCAAAATAGAAGGACTAGAACGTAATCATGCCAGCTGCATACATACGAAGTATATGGATCCTCGTATATACATAAGCTATAAAATACAGTAACCAAGGTACTAAATCTCATCCACAAAGATAAATAATGATATAAAAGCAACTTTGAATTTGTCATGTATACAATCGTTGGGCGGAGACAAATCCACTACCAACAAGTAAGAAAAAGTACATGAAAAATAAAATGAGTTTGGCGGGCGAAGCAAAGACGATCAAAGCGCAATCATCCTCGAAAAAATAGTGACAATCATGGCCACAGCTAGAACACCTGCAAAACACAAGAGCACACACCTCGCGAGATAACCAGGTCCTCAGAGGGACGTAACAAGATACAATAAACATGCCATATAAATACTGAATATAAAAATTTGCCACAATCAAAGAAAGTGACAAGACATAAATAAGTTAAACTAACCGAACTAAAGTGAACATGCAATTGAGAAACAATCCTTCCGTCGCATGAGCCCTGGCTGTAAATAGGATCTGGTATAGTCCCCACTTGGGCACCAGTGACCTAACCCTATGACGTTCAAAAACGACAGTGGCCAACCTGAGAGGCTCATACCCGTATCTCCAGCGAGCTTCCGGGTTAAAAGGGAAGTGCAATCGAAGCCCATACGACAAGGAAATGTTCTCCCCATCCAATGTATCTGTCAAGTCGCATCCATGACCATGTACCTCTACTAACTGCTAAGTCTCCTAACACGCCTCTATTAGCAGTTAGCCCTAACGCATGCACATGGGGGATCAGCCCACACGCAAGAACCTCTACATGCTACTCATCTCACACATCCTCGTGGTACAACTGTGTCAAGGTATATGCAATACACTACAACGATAGTCCCTTAACTCTAGGTCCATATGCAATCAAAGAATAAATAACAAAGTACATCTAATATCACTGAGCGGACAGTAAATCAAGAACTAGAAATAAATGAACAGTGATATGTAATAAAATAAAAACTAAAAATAAATAGTATAATGACAAGGTATCTTGTCTGGTATTATGCCTGGTGTGGTGCAATATTCCGACAAGTCTTGATATCCGATGGCCATGTTCGATGTGTCATGGTCCAAAGTTGCAAGAAAATAGAGAAGCACGATTAGTTATGAGAAAAGGGAATAATTCGAAGAGAGTTTGAGCGAAGTGACGCGTGTTCCATTTTAGAAAATATCTCATAATATACTTGAAAAATAATTCTACGTAGATACTTGAAAATATTTTATATATGTAAATTGTAAAAATATATTTTTATTAGTCCAGAAAAAAATACAAAAAAAAATAATAAATCTTTTTAGGCAAAACGCTAAGTTGTCTAAATATTTTAAATAAGTATTTTGAAAATAATAAAAACAGTCTAGGGTTAAACCCTAATTTTGTCAAATTATATTTTGGAAATATTAATTATTGAATTCATTTAATAAACCGAATAATACACTACTAATAATAAAATCATAATCATAAAAAATATTTAAAATAATACTAATGATATAACAATAATAATAATAATCACAGTATTAATAATCTAATACTAATAATAATAAAAAATCCTAACAGAACTATACATCTCCTTCTTTTAATATAATAATAATAATAATAATAATAATAATAATAATAAATAACTAATATTATTATTATTACTTATAACAGCTCACATCACATGCTGTTCTCTACAAGACTAAAGGAACGAAATGGAATTGGTGAGAGAGAGAGAGTAGTTGAGAGAAAGGGAAAAAAGGGAAGGGGAAAATTTTACCTGTGCTTGGCCGGGCTCAACGGCGGCGGGTGGCGCATGGCGAAGGCGGCGGTCGGTGGCGGTTCAGTTTGTGGTGGGCGGATGACGCCGGAGAGGGAAGTCGGAGGCACGGGGAAAGGGGCTGCTCCCGAAGCTCGGCGCGGGGTGCTGACGAACTTCCGACACGGCGGCGGGATGATCTCCGGCACGGCGAGGAGGGCTGAGCGACAGAGCGACGCACCTACCAGCGGTGGCATTGGAGAATTCCGATGGGTGACGGCATGGTCTCCGCGGGAGGCGCAGATCCGATCACCAGTCGGGGTGGCGCCGGTGTGATGATCTCGCGGCGGAGGCGGATCACGGCACGGGGACGGCGCTCATGGTTCGAGACACAGCGCAGAGAGGACGAGCTCCGGTGGGAAGGCACGGCGCAGCGCAGGTTAGGGTTAGGGTTTCTGCTATTTTTTTGGAATGGATGATGATGTCGTTTTGGGTGGCGCCGAAAATTTGGGCGCGGTGATGGCGACGGGAGATCGAGGATGGATACGGTAAAGGCAGGGTTGCCGCGGGGGTAGCGTGCTCGGGTTTGAGCAGGAGGGAGGAAGAGGTGACGGTGATGGTATCGGGATAAGGAGAAGGAGGAGACGACTTGTCGAGGTTGGAGATGACAAATGTGGTGATGCTCGGGTAGAGGGGCCGATGGCGAGGGGTTTGTTTGCTGGTATTGGGTTGTGTCCAACACGACGGAAGGGATGCTCAGACTGGGATGGAAAATTATTGTATATGTAATGGACATTTATAGTGGGTGGACAGGGAACACAGACACGATGCACTTGTGTTTGTGGAAAATTTTTGTGGGTTGTCGAATTTATGGACGAGTACCTCTCCTTAAATAGGTGGTAGAAATTCCCATTTGGATAGGGACTAGGATTTGTTTAAATCCCTAATAGATAAATCACCAATTAATTTAAACTGATTAAAAATAATTCTATCCAAATCAATTCTAATCTAGATAAATTATATCCTTAATTTAAACTATTTTTAAACAGAGTCAATAAAATCTTTACCAGTTTAAATTACCATATTTAATCAAATATTAAAACAAAACAAACGTTTAAATATCTTTTTCATAAATATTAAAATATTAATTAATTAATTTCAAAAATCAAGATAATTACTTAAATATTAATTCATGAACTAGCTTTTATAAATAACAGAATATATTAATAAGCAAATTTTATATTTCGTAAAATATTAAACCACAATTTCAAAATCACAATTTATTTGTAAACGACGAATAAAGTAACCTTTTTATACAAAATAAAAATATTTATCACTTTTATTTGAACATGTACTTTCCTATTAAAATAAATTTATAATAAAAATATTTTTCTAACATATGTACCTCGACACATATTCGCACTCGTCGAGTATTTACGAAACGCAAATCCCGCACTTTACGCAAATACAACAATGAGAACTCGTATGCGACGTGTAGATACGAAATACAAAATGAATACAAAGTTATAAAAAAAATCGTAGTAGAAATTTAGTGGCTTCGGCGACGGTGATCTCATCGGTCGAGGTATGACTGAGAGAGAGGTCGGTTGGGACAGCTATGGGTTCTTGGGGGTATACCGCAACAACGTTCGAGGGGATATCTCTGGGTGATACCATCTCTGAGCTTGGTCCAAGGGGCTGGTAAGAGTCTTCAAGGACCGCGAGCGCCTGGGAGTGCTCATTGGCTTCCAGGTCCAGGACATTGAACTGGTTGGAGAGGGGGAGGGATTGGGAGGTGCTTTGAGTCGTAGCATTACCAGGGTTCGAGCCCTTTGGGAACGGTGGAGCACCCTGGTGCAGTGACGTTGGTTCGAGCCCCCTTGGAGGCATGCCTCCAACCATTAAGAAGTGGACACCCTATATATAATATATAAATATATATATATATATATATATATATATATATATATATATATAAACACAAAAGTGGCTGCTCTCTGGTCTCCTTGGAGAGCCCGCTCGAGGGGCCTCTCCCGCTTCCCCGGCGAGCCCCGGCGTGCCGCCGGTGGCCCCCCTGCCCCAGCGCTGCCTGGCCGCTGTGGTTCGCCTGGCCTCCTTGGTTTGCCACCCCTCCGTGGCTTCCCCCTCCGCTCGGCCCCGCCGGCGCTGGTGCCCCCGATGCCCCCGTCGTCGTCACTGGAGTCTTCCTCGGCGACCCTCCCCTCCCCTCCGCTGTCAGCCTCCTCCCATCCCTGCTGGGTCCTCCCCCCCTTTCCCCCTCCCCGTTCCCCCCTTTTCTCTTTCCTCCGCCTTCCACGGCCCTTCCGGCGCCCGACCCCCCCAGCTCGCCCCCCCAGCTCGGTAGTCGGACCTTCTCGCCCTATGGTCGGATCTGCTCCCCACCCTCCGGCACCAGCTACTGACCCCTCCTCGGCCGCGCTCCCCTCCGAATTTTCTTTCCCTCCGTCCGCTTGCCCAGCGCTCAAGTGGCCCCCTACCGTGGCCGTTTCCTCCTTCTGCACCCCGGCTCACGCCCCGCTCTTCGGCGGGCAAGGAGTCCCTCTCGCCCTCTGTCACGCCCCGCTCCCGTGTCACCCCCATTTCCTGTATTTCGTATTTGTACTCGTAATTTGATTTTGGCACGTATTTTATTTTCTCGACTTGCGGATTTTGGTTTCTCGTAAATGGGTTTGGACCACGGCTTGGTTTTATTTTGTGGAATTGGGTTGGTTTGACTAGGTTTGGTTTAATATGAATTGGTACACTTTAACCTACACTCTACCCTCAACACAACACACCCACCCTCATTATATCTCCACCAACCTTTCTCTCTCCTCTTTATTCTCCATTAACTTCTCCATCTTCTTCCTTCTTCCACACAACTCCCCAACCCATAGGCAAGTGCACCTTACCGTCAAATAAGCACCACTTTTTATTTGTCCATTAACTAGATTAGGCCATGGAGAATAACTTTAGAACTTGACATTTTGTGATTTGGAGCTTTCATTCTTCTAGATCTAGGTTTTAACCATTTTCGAAAATCCTTGGTTTTGATCTATTAAACTTCGATTTTTGCATGTTTTGATGCTTCCATGTGGAAGAGAATTCGATTTTACTCAAGTTAGAACTTTGAAAATCTAGATTTGGTTTTGATTTGACAAAGTTATGAAGAATTGAAGTTCTTGGTGTTCTTGGACCTGCTCTCGGCTAGGAAGAACATCCCTCTGCCTTGCGCTCTTTAGCGTATGGCCGATTGCGCACCCCCGGCCTGTGCTCTTTAGCGCAGGGCCGATTGCGCATGACCTCAGCCAGTGCTTTGCGCTGTGCTGGATTACGCTGGCGCAAGCCATCCATGCGCAAGCCAGCCATGCGCAAAGTAACCCCTGCACAATCCACCCATGCGCAGTTGACTTCTGCGCAGTCTGTTCCTGCGCAATCCACCCATGCGCAGTTCACTTCTGCGCAGTCTGTTCATGCGCAATCTGCCCCTGTGCCCTGTGCCCCTGCGCACTTGGCACCCTGCACAACTGACACCTGCGCAATCCAACTTCCTGACCCCTTCGTAATCTATTGGCTTTTGGAGTTTTGGTTATTTCTTTAAGCTTGGCTCTTCTATAGTCCTATATATATTGGTATTTTATTAGATATTTTACGTCCATTTTATATCCTTACGCCTTTTGTCATGAACTTGATTTTACTTAATATGTTTGGAATGACTATTGTACATGGCATGGCATGACAAGGAACTAGCATAACACGACAGTGACCCGTAGTGGTGTACTCCTGACATGACCAACCTGACTTGATAGTGGCCCGTAGTGGCGCACTCCTGACAGTACCCTGACATGATTTATCTTGATAACTTGATAGTGGCCCGTGGCGGCGCACTCCTGACTTGACTTGTAACTTGTAACTTGACTCGTATAATCAACTTGACACCGTGGGTGCTCCTGCTTGCTTGCTTGTACAATCCACTTGTCTTGTCTTGCATCATGTCTAGGACGTGACTTCCTGGGTACCACGGCCAGGGACTCGTGCTAAATTGGATTAGACTATTGATTAGATCAAACTAGAACATGAAGAATTCCCAGTCACAGGCAATCTCGTTATCTGGACGCTTTAATGGACTTGTAGCTTGCCGACGAGTAGTGCACATTTCCAGCACACTGTCATGTGTTGCACCCTCTAAGTCACCTAAGGGTACATTTGTCTGCCGGGCAATGTACCCACCTATAACTCTCAACCCGCGGAAGGATAACTGGATAGTCTGCAGGGCTTGGGACTGGAATTCTCACTTGCATCTTGTTAGTAATTAGGTTTGTGATAACCCTAATTAGTTAAAGTAGTAAGTCGTAGTACTTGCTTGGCCGATTGTGAATGAATGGTGTCCAGCTCTGTCTAAGTCTTGTCTAGCCCCTGTACCTGGAACTCTTGATCATGATTGTTTTACTTATCTCTAACGATAAATGGGTAGAGACAGTGAGCTATTCACGCGAAGGAGTACAATCCCGGTCCTTGTTTGGTTTAAGGATTGTAACCTGGCTCCCGGAATGGTTCGACGTCCTTAGTCGTTTATCGCCCTGTGTACTTCACCACTTGTACTTCTTTTATTCTTTATGTTCTGATATGCTGGCTTTTGTTCTTATTTGTGGCCTCCTTTGTGGCACTTGCTCTTTCTGGGGTTTGACCCAGCTGGTTTTGTGTGGCCAGATTTCGGAGCAGCTCCCGAGGATCTATCAAGCTTCCAGCCCAATGGTGAACACTAGACGGAACCCGGGCTACGAGTGAGTTTTCCCTTTTTGTTTCACCCACTTATATGTAAATTTATTCTTTTGAGGCGTTTAGCCGACGAGCACCTGTTAGCTCGATGCACATTTACTTACTGTCTGCCTACGGGCTGTAAACATGATTAACAAATCCTAGGGTTGATCATGTATGACTGAACTCTTGCTAGTCCTATCATTTTGTACGACTAGCTTCATGATCATCCAATATGTAATATTTGGGACGCCTTATATATATATATTTGATGCTCTAATATCTTGTAACTCTGTTAATTGCTTGAGATTGAGACAATAGGCTTGACCTTAAGAGACTGTTGGCTTGTAGTAAACCCTCATATCTAGACAGCCGTGACCGTATAGTTGAGATGTATTCTATTTCAATATACGTAGCTAGCTATGTCTGCCCCCGCTCTCCAGTATTCTGGTTCTGGGGCGTGACATCCCGTAGGATCGATCGTCCTATTTAAGGCGTGATGCCGCACGAGCCTAGATTTATGCTTGTGCAAGGCGGGTTCCATAACGGCCGATTACAGTGGCGACGACGGGGTCGTCGCACAGAAGTTCCAAGCAGAGACATTGAACACGCAACAAAAATTTAGAACAAGACACAATTCATTCAAAAGAAGCTCTTTATTGATATCGAAACAACGGTTACATTGGGGACGCAAGGCCGAGATTACAATCACTCAAATTCACTCGTCTCACATTACAAATCACTCTGCTCTCTCTCATCTCTCTATTACAATGCTTGAGCCAGCGAAAGCTTCGGAAGGCGATGTCCATACATTATGTCCCGTATAAGTCTAGTCTTTACGCGGAACGCACGCTTCGAATCGCCAAGGAACTCCGTGCCTCGACGCATCCAAGCGAGCTCTGCGCCACGAGCTTCTACCTGTGCCTGCACATGGAAACTATGTGGGTGTCAGTACTCAACTGTACTGGTGGAGTGAGCTCCTCGCCCACTCATACAAAACCAACACGTTAATTTACTTTTGTGCAACGTATCCCTTTTTACGATTGTCTTTCTATTCTTGCCTTAAGATCAGTTTTAGGACCGATGCCTTGGCCTATTTGTGTCTCTAGACCATCACCGTTCTATCATACCGATATCTTCCTTATCCTTGCCTCTAGAACTTTCTCGTGCTTGCATTGTCAATACACCGACTCGTACTTGTCTTTCGTGCCGTACTCTGGGACGTAACGACTCGATCGTGTCAAATACTTGCCTGTGCCTCAAACATCGAGGCCAAGCCTCACAGCGTAAACTGACTTATCCAAACTCGCCTTACGGCCCTTCCAGACTTAATTCGAAACGTCTAACACAACTTGTGGAACCGGAGTTGAGAACTCAAATACGACGCCATATCTCGTGGCGAAACACATGTCTCTACGTATAACCAAATCTTAGGCTCCATAATACCTTGGGTGCATACCGTGCACGCTTTCCACAACACATCACATATCGTGCTTACGCTTCTTTTGTTACGACCGACACCGTGCATGCGGATTCATCGCGTAGCACGCCAATTATCTATATGAAAGGCTACTGGCATGACAAGCCATCGCGGACATAGCTCTGGTAGGCGGCGGGTCTTTCGATGTAGGTTGCGAGCCCCATGGAAAGCCCCCGACTACCCTCACGCAATGAATCGTGCGCTGCTATAACGTCTACCCCCTAGGATGACTGGGCCCGGTGCCCCGGCGTATAACCAGTCCAGGAAAAAATCCTTGTCGACAAGGTGTCCAATGACCACGCACCTACGAGACATCTAGACTCACGTAAATGTATGGCCTAATTTGTTGGTTCGACTGGAACAATACTTAGCAACACGTGCTCTGAAGCACACTTTGCGTAACGTACGTCGGGACCGTGAGACTCCCAACCGAGGGACCGCCTCATACTCCTTAACGTGGATAGGAACGCGAGACTCCCAACCGAGGGACCGCCTCGAACATCTTAACATGGATAGGAACGTCTCATACTCCAATATATTCCGTGCGACGCTATCGTCCAAGTCACACTCTATTTGACGAGGCTTAAGACCGTGGGGATGAATGGCTATATGCAGCCGTAAGAACTGTGGGACCGTGCATACGCTCTACTTGAACAACCAAAATCTTTGGGTACCTAAACTCATGCCATAAGCCGTGCGATACAACTTAGCTCGTGGGACGATCAAGGCTATGCCGAGCCTTCCACTCCATGGAAACGTGTATGCTTTATTGAGCATCTACGCGGGCGATGCCTATGACTTAGGCTAACTCATAGTTTGTAACGAATACCAACTTTACCTTCTCCCAAGCCACGGGACGAAGGATCGAGTGTCATTTTCAAAGCACGTCGTGCACCAACTCTAATCCAACCGTGGAACGTTTTCCATGTTCTAAACTCGATTCGACACATCGGGATTATTCTCTTAGCTATGTGGATTCGTCTCTTTTATTATCAAGCATATTGTGCAAGTTGAAAACACACGAATTATTAAGTAAAGGCTAAGATGAGGCAAGTTCACCGAAACTATCCCACCTGAGCGATGTCTTCGAGTCGCCGTTGTAAGGCTAAGTCCGAACGCCGTCGGCATTTTGATTCCTCCGATTGACTTTGCGGGACGGGACACTACACCCTCTGCACCTCGCTTCTGCCTCGGACCCCATGCCCGCCCCGGGGCCCTAGTGGCCGCCTCCAGGAGCGGCCTTCACCCTTTTCCCAGCCCCTATCTCCCCGGGGGCTCCCTACCCTCCCACTCCGTCTCCCCCGTTGGCGACGAATACCCCTCCCCCGAGCTGCATGCCCCCCTCGTGGCGCTGGCCTCACACTACTATAATAACTCAGATTAGCGACGTCAGGAGACGTCGCTAAATACAGGAAATACGTCGCTAACAATGATTTGCGACGTATTTAGCGACGAAAAACCTACGTCGCTTATAGGCAAGTCGCAGATGGCAATTTAGTCGCCAAACGTCGCTATTTGCGATGCGTAGTTTATTGTCGCTAGACGTCGCAAAATGAGCGACAGATAGCGACGTATAAGTACGTCGCCAACATTGCGACGTAAAGCGACAACTAGCGACGCTTCAAAAGTTTATAAATGATGACGAGGCATGGCATCCACGTGGCCACGTGGCCACGTATAATTTGATGATATTTTAGTAGTGTCAGGTGCTCACTGCGCTACAGCCCAGGCGGTAGGCGCCTCCGGACGTCGGCCGATTCCCCCTTCCCCCGCCGGAGTCGGCCCTCCCCTCATCCTTTGGGGTCCACACCTCTCCACCCCCTCCCTAGAAGACGTCTCCCCGCCATCGGCCGGTGCCCGGCCCCCCGCCCTCCTTCGCTGGAGCCCGCGGGCGTTGCGTTTCCCTCTCCCCCTCCGCTCCGGGTCAGCCTCCCTCGCCGGAGTCCCCGCTCCCCGCCCTCTCTCCCCCCGGAGGTCGAGTCCCTCTTCTTTTTCTCCTCCCTTTCCCCTCATCCCCTTCCGTGTGCTGCCCGCCCTGTCTGGTCCCCGGCGACCGCAGGCGCCCCTCCCCGTTCTCCTTCGCCTCCCCTCCTCTTCGGACAAAACCCTCGCCGGAGCACCGGCCTCCCTCGCCGGAGCCCCCGGCTCCGGGCAGCGTGCTAGGGAGGGGACCGATGCTCCTCGAGCCGTGCGCTCACCCCCTCGGGCAGAGCGCCAACCCCACCCCCCCCCACGTGATGTGTTCCCCCCTCGGGCTTCGAGCCCACCCCCCCCTCCCCCCCGCACTCGTTTTCTCTAACCGTTGCTTGTTCGAAAATTTTGAAATGTCGTTTCGAAATTTCGAAATTCGAAACTTTTCGAATGTCGGTTTCAAATATTTCGAAAAAAAGAAAAAGAAGAAGAAGTAATTATGGTTAATGACGCTTCGTGTTAGGATTTCTGTTGAGGGTTCCACCCTCTTTTTGTAGGAACTTGGACTATCTCCCGGTTCCAACCTATTTTCTTCTGTTTCAATGAAGGCTCTAGCCATTGTTATATATATATATATATATTTTATATATATATATATATATATATATATATATATATATATATATATAAGACTTATATATATATATATATATATATTTATATATATATAAGTCTTATATATATATATATATATATATATATATATATATATATATATATATATATATATATATATATATATATATATATATATATATATATTTTTTTTTTTTTTTTTTTTATATAAAATATATATATATAAAATATATATATATAATATATATATATATATATATATATATATAATATATATATATATATATATATATATATATATATATATATATATATATATATATATATATATATATATATATATATATTTATATATATATATATATATATATATTTTTTTTTTTATATAAAATATATATATAAAATATATATATATATATATATATATATATATATATATATATATATATATATATATATATATATATATATATATATATATATATATATTTTATATATAAATATATATATATATATATATATATATATATATATATATATATAAGATGGCTAGTGAAAAAGTATAGACAACATGACAGCATAATGACGCATGTCCATATTAGTTGCAAGAGAGGGGTACAATGATCACAAAGTTGGATGACAAATGGGCACATTCGACCTTCCAATGTTGATTGTTTAAATTTTTACGGAACATGTATGGAAATAATAATTCTATTGTTAAATACTATTAAGAACAACCGAATCATGTGATAAAAGACTAAATATCCTTTTAAATAAATCTATAACTAAACCTGACAAAAATCAAAATTAAGCCAATTCAGCAAGAACACGTTTAGGGATGGTTTGATTGATGCTTGAAATTGTGTGTGTTTTTTTTTTGTTGTTGATATTATCAAAACGTCAAACAAAAATGTATTATATTCCACATGTGTCGTTTTCACTATGTAAAATTGACTGAAAATGAAAAACTTCAATCGCTCATGACAGCTTTATTTGAAATTTGTCATTTAAATTATGTATTTTTTATTTTAAATAAAATCAAACTAACATTTTGCTTCTCTCCCCTAATTCTGACACAATCATAACGCAACCAGTTAAAATACATAACTTCAACGATATATTTTTCGTCGCTAGGTTTTATATAGCAAGTTAGCTATATATGGAAACACCAAAATATGTGTATGTGATTTTCTGTGTGGTCAGGATATTTTAACAAACACCTCCATTATAAATGTAGAAACTAGCATATACCTTCACTTATTTAAAACTAATAAATATTCACGTTCCTTTGTATAAAATATTTAAAAAATTAAGATATATTCTTACTACTTTAACCAAAATTTTAATTATTTTACACATAATGGAAGCATTTGCTAATTTTTTAAATAAGTAAAGGTATATGCTAGTTTATCATCAATGGAGACATTTGCTAAATTATCCCAACATCATTAGAGTGATGGTCAGATTTTATTGGTTGTGACACTAGAGTTTGCCTAAGATGGTGAGACTCGGTTGAAACATTATTGATAAACTGACATGCGCAGTCACAATTTACTACTCCATTGTTGACAAATTTCAAGTTTGATGACCCTTACTAATTGTCATGTTTAGTTAAACGTGAACATTTTAATTGTGAACAAGTTTACATAGGACATCCAGAAAAACATAAACTTACATATATATAAATAGATACAAATAGAGAAATTATACAGGCACTTCATTTTACTTGAGAGCAGTCCAAATTTTAAGTATAAAAGCCAACAGAACTGTGGACAAATTTTACAGTCATATATATATATATATATATATATATATATATATATATATATATATATATATATATATATATATATATATATATTTTTTTATATATATATATATATATATATATATATATATATATATATATATATATATATACAGTCATATATATATATATATATTTCTTGAGGCCGCCAGCTCGGGATCGTGGCCGCCCTGCGACCACCCAGCCATCCCATGTCCACGGGAGGGCTCGAACTTGGGACCTCCCCCAAGTGAGCCCCCCTCCCTATCTACTTGGACTAGGGAGCTTGGACTATATATATTATTTATAGGACTGTAAAAAATTATACAACCGTATAGTATCTATTTGAGTGAAGCCATGAACAAGCAAACGAATTGAGATGGGTTAGATGAGTGACCTTGTTGGAAAATTTTGCTCTTCTTCTTGAATAATCTGCAAACAAAATAAACAAAAATGTTAAGTTACCGACATCCGGGAAAGTCGCGCACGTAGCACTGCCATAAGAGTTAATCCGGGTCTATGTGCAGACTTTTTCGAATGCTCTTAGTGGTAAAATTTCCGCTCTACCGATATCCCATCCTCGCACACAACTCAGAGAGACTGACAATTGTTGGTGTTTTTGCCTTTAGACTAGAAAAGATAGTCCCACATCGGCTACACCAAATGGTGAGTATCTCAATATAATGCATTGCGTGTGTTGAGGTGTGCACATGAGGTGTAGTGGGCACAAGTTTGTGCCATGTGGAAGTATTTTTCTAGAAGGAAAAATGATTAAATCCAACAAGGATGCAAGTTAATTTTTGTTGTGCGGACTCGGACTCGGACACGGACTCCAGGATGTCTCGTGCATGCACGGGAGTGTTCGGGGGGTAGGCGTGGACTGGCACACTTCTATGCTGATTGTGGGATGATCTAAAATATCAAACTCTATTTTTGAGTATTGGTATTTTAGTCCCACATCGGATAGGAGAAGAGGTGAAGTCTCAACTCCACTCTATAAATAGAGCCCCTTGGCCTCCTTTGAAAGATGCACTAAGAAGAGAGTTAAGGGAGTCTGTAAAGTCCAGGAAGCCCGTTCAAGTCTCAAATATTGACTTACGAGCGTTCCAGAAGTTCTTCGTGAACTTGCTGGTTCCTGGAAGCTGTTCGTGCTCGTGTGGGGCGAATAAAGCTTTGAGCAACGGTGGTTCATTCACCCCAGCATCTCATTCTCGCCTGTCATCGCTGCTGTTGTCTTTACAGTAACTTCTTTTTAGAAGCTCTACTACCGATAGTCGCTTGCACAAAAGTCTCTTTAGATTTTTTGTGTATTACGTAGAATCTTTTTAGATCCTCGTAATTCAGAATCCTCCAGGATCTCTGTTGCACATCTTTTTTAAGGTGTTGCATTTGAAACGTTGTCTTTACAATTGTTTCAGTTTCAGAATTTTCCATCGAAAATTGTGCCTCGGTACTAACAATCTCAAAGCTATATTGAGAAGATGGATAATTCTCGTGCTTCGCTCATCGATACCGGCTTTAACAAGTTGGAGAAATTCGATGGTGAACACTTCCAGATATGGAAACGAAAGGTCACTTTAAATCTTCAACTCGTGGATGTTGATCACGTGCTGTCAGAAGAAGAACCGATCGTTCCAACCACTGGATCTGCTGCGGCTGTGGCCGCTGCTACAACCAAGCAAGCGAAGTGGAAGAGAGAAAACAGTATATGTAAACTACTGATACCCAATTCCATGGAAGACTCTCTGGCAGAGTCCTACTCCAAGAAGACATCTGCCAAAGAGATATGGGACTCCTTGGAAAAGCTCTATGAAGATGACGAGAACCGGTCCAAGATCTTCATAGTAGAAAAATACCATAAGTGGACCTTCGAAGACGAGAAGTCGATACTGCCCCAAGTGAAGGAGTTTCTGAAGTTGCGTCAGAAACTAGAAGACGAGAACATGCCCCTCGTCGACAAGTTTGTCGTTGGAGGGATCGTCGCGAAACTTCCTGCAGGATGGAGCAACTTCTATGCAAGGATGCATCGAAAGAAGATGGAAATTAGCTTGGAAGATTTCTTGCAAGAGATCCATGTTGAGGACGAGATGTGCTCTCAACAGAAGATGGATACTCTGTCCAAGCAACTGGCGAAGGCAAATCTGGTCCAAACCAGAGAATACCAGGGGAAGCAGGCTGCTTCTCATCGCAAAAAGAAGGACTTCACGAATCTGAAAGTGAAGGGTCCTGCTTTCAAGCAGCAGAAGTCCAAGTCCCATGTGACTTGCTTCAATTGTGGCCAGAAGGGACACTACAAATCCGAATGCAAGTCCAAGCCCAAAGAACAAGGTGAGCCTAGTAAGATTTCTATGATTACTAATCTAGTTGCCATGATAGCACAGGTTGCAACTGTAGGGGCTAACTTGGACTGGTGGATAGACTGGTGCGACCTGCCATGTCTGTTCAGACAATGACTGGTTCGTCTCTTATGAGCTAACTTCAGAGAAGGTCATAATGGCAAACCAGGCACAAGCTGAAGTACTGGAGATCGGGACGGTGGAGCTGAAACTCACATCGGGGAACACTCTGATACTTCAAGGTGTGAAGCATGTTCCAGTAATTGCTAAGAACCTGATCTCTGGAAGTCTGCTCTGCAACGCAGGCTTGAGGATGGACATCAATGCTGGCCAGTTGGTGATGTCCAAGAAGGGTACATTCTTCGGGAAAGCTTTCTAAACTGAAGGAATGTACAAGATTCAGCTTGTTGTAACCCAGCATGATAATATAAATACAATCACTTTTTCTGATTATTCTCTTGAGTTGTGGCATAATAGGCTAGGACATGTTCATTGTAAAAGGATTTACAGAATGTCGAGTCTAGGACTTATCTCTAAGTGTGGGGGTAAGGTAGAGAAATACAAAGTATGTGCTCAGACGAAGATCACGAGGAAACCCTTTCACAGGGTCCATCGAAGCACAGATCTTCTGGAGTTGGTTCACTCAGATATCTGTGACTTCAAACAATTCTCTACAAAGGCCGGGATGAAGTATTTCATTACTTTCATCGATGACTTCTCAAACTATGCTTTCGTCTACTTGCTCAAGTCTAAAGATGAAGCATTCGAGAAGTTCAAGGAGTTCAGGACCGAGGCTGAGCAGGAAACTGGACAACAACTCAAGAGGTTAAGGAGTGATCGAGGCGGGGAGTATCGGTCTCATGAATTCTTATCATTCTGCAAAGAACATGGAATCATCAATAAGACAACGGCTCCGTACTCTCCTCAATCCAACGGAGTAGCAGAAAGAAAGAACAGAACGTTGACAGAGATGATAAACTCCATGCTGTTGACTGCGGGTCTTCCAAAGTGCTACTTGGGAGAAGCTGCACTAACAGCAATGTTCATTCTGAACAGAGTGCCATATACAACTTCCGACATAACTTCTCATGAACTCTGGTTCAAAGTCAGACCTAACTTGAATGTCATTCGAGTGTGGGGGTGTCTGGCTTATGTGAAGCTCTCGGATCTGAAGATTCAGAAGTTGGGGACAAGGACTACGAAGGCGATCTTCTTGGGGTATGCCGAGAAGAGTGATGCTCGGAGATTTCTTGATATCGAGTCAAACCATATCATCGAATCTCGCGATGCTGAATACTTTGAAGACAAGTTTGCAAAACACAAGAATATTGTTCTCGCGGATCTTCCAAAGAATGATGAGGGTACAAAGCAGACAGAAGTCTTTAATGAACCAGTAGTCCAAGATGAAGCTATCATCAAGGAGACACCAGCTGAACCAGAACTCGCTGAGCCATCAACTAAGCGAACGAGGAGGCCGAAAGACTTCGGAGATGACTTTGTCACCTATCATGTGGAAGCAGATCCGCTTACCTATGATGAGGCGATGAAGATCAGAGATACTGTATTCTGGAAGGAGGCGATAGACAACGAGATTGACTCAATCACCTCCAATAACACATGGGTATTGGTTGACCTGCCAGAAGGAGCAAGACCCATCAGATGCAAATGGATCTTCAAGAAGAAGATGAAAGCAGAGGGAACCATTGACAAGTTCTAGGCCAGGCTAGTGGCCAAGGGGTTTGCTCAGAAGCAGGGGATCGACTACTTTGACACTTATGCTCCAGTAGCTCGGATGACAACCATCAGATTGTTAATTGCTCTAGCAGCAATACACAAGCTGGTGATACATCAGATGGATATGAAAACGACATTCCTTAATGGCGAGCTGACCGAAGAGATCTACATGCAACAACCAGAAGATTTTGTCGTCAGAGGTTTGGAAGACAATGTCTGCAAGTTGATGAAGTCTCTGTATGGTTTGAAACAAGCTCCCAAAATATGGCATGAGAAGTTTGACAAGGTGATAAGGTCAAATGGCTACAGGGTCAGTGAAATAGACAAGTGTGTCTATACAATGTTTGCTGACGGAAGAGGAGTAATCGTTTGTCTTTACATGGACGACATGCTAATCCTAGGTACGGATTTAAGCTGCGTCACAGAGACGAAGAAATTCCTCTCGACCAAGTTCAGTATGAAGGACTTGGGGGATGCCGACGTAATCTTGGGGCTCAAGATCATCCGAACAGGCACTGGAATAATGCTGTCACAATCTCATTATATTGAGAAGATGCTCACTCGCTACGGGTATCAAGATCTTTCCATAATTGATACACCGTACCGGAGTGATCAGAAGCTGGAGCCTAATTCGAAGGAAAGCGTCAGGCAGTTGGAGTACGCTAGCGTCATCGGAAGCTTGATGTACGCTACTACTGCCACAAGGCCTGACATAGCTTTTACCGTGGAAATACTGAGTCGGTTCACTAGCAATCCAGGCGTTGAGCACTGGAAAGCTGTGAAGCGTGTTATGAGATATCTCAAGAAAACTCAGATATATGCACTTTTCTACAGCAGAGATCCGTCAGTAGTAGAAGGCTTCAGTGATGCTAGCTGGTGTTCAGATATGGAGAGTGAGTATTCCACAGGTGGATTCGTATTCGCCATGGGCGGAGCTGCTATATCGTGGAAGTCAAAGAAGCAGACTATGTTATCTCGCTCCTCCATGGAATCTAAATTCTTTGCATTGGATGCTGCTGCAGATGAAGCAGAGTGGCTTTGGGAGCTCATGTATGATCTTCCGGTGGTTGGGGCTCAGATACCGACAATACCGATATACTGTGACAACCAGGCGGCAGCAGCAGTGGCATCAAATGAACTCTTCAACGGGAAGAAGAGAACGGTGCGGTTGAAGCACAGAGCAGTACACGATCTTATCAAGAGAGGTGTTATTGCAGTGATTGATGTTCGGAGTCAGGAGAACCTGGCGGATCCGTTCACCATGGGCCTCAAGCGCCAGCTGGTCGATGACACAGCTTGTAAAATAGGTTTGAAGGCATTCTGATAGTGTGTCTTTGTAATCCTACCATAAAGTTTTATGCTATTAGTTCAAAGAGAAATCTACTAGGCATCTAACTTTTGGTTCAAAGGAGGATCACTGACTAGAAAACTATCAAGTAACAGTGGGTACTTGTTCTCTGGAACATGGCAGGGATACGGACCCATAACCACTGTTGTCTACTATGTATTTCCTACGAAAAAAATAGATCCTGTGGAAGGTTGGCTTAAACGCCTTAATGAGTTCTCAGGCAGAGTGAATGCCTGGTATGCTTTACAGGAAGCACGGTAGAGCAGCACTACAAGGAGTGAAAATCCATGCTACAATGGGGTGACTCCACCATGAGGTTTCCAGGTAGGGATAATGCCTCGGCTTTGCAAGCCAAGTCATAGCGGCGTAGCACCGTAAATAGGCAGGTAGCCTAATGCTGTATGACGTAATTAAAGAGTTGTAGACAACACTACAAAGGGGAGGATGGCCCCATGTTACAGTGGCACGACACCACGATGAGGTACCCAGGTAGGGGTAAAGCCTCGGCATTGCAAGCCATGTCGTTGCGGCATAACACCGCAAGGAAGCCTTAGGCTTCATGCTGGATAGTTTGGTACTACAAAGAGGCTTGTGACCTCATGCTACAGTAGTATAACACTACGATGAGGTTCCCAGGTAGGGGTAATGCCTCGGCTTCAGGCCATGTCATAGCGGCGTAGCACCGCAAGAAAGCGCAAGGCTTCATGCCATATCTCTTTAATAAAGAACTCACCTATAGTGTATGGAAAGAGATATCAGGCCGTCTCTTGAGGGTAAACTTGTAGACGCACAAAATTATACACTGAAACCAGGCTGGCACAGGGCCTTCAATGTGCAGCCAGACGCACAGTTGATGTCATTATGTGAGTAGGAAGAATTACAGTTATGGTGCAGAATTCAAGGCTTAGTCCATTCTTGTATCATGCTGTTATTTAACCTATGCGGGAAGATTCAAGTCGTAGCAACATCTCTCCTAATGCATGATGGGCAGTCACTGTAGGGAACGCTCAACCCATATATTGAGATATGTGGGGGATTGTTGGTGTTTTTGCCTTTGGACTAGAAAAGATAGTCCCACATCGGCTACACCAAATTGTGAGTATCTCAATATAATGCATTGTTTGTGTTGAGGTGTGCACATGAGGTATAGTGGGGCACAAGTTTGTGCCATGTGGAAGTATTTTCCTAGAAGGAAAAAGGATTAAATCTAACAAGTATGCAAGTTAATTTTTGTTGTGCGAACTCGGACTCGGACTCCAGGATGTCTCGTACATGCACGGGAGTGTTCGGGGGGTAGGCGTGGACTGGCACACTTCTATGCTGATTGTGGGATGATCTAAAATATCAAACTCTATTTTTGAGTATTGGTATTTTAGTCCCACATCGGATAGGAGAAGAGGTGAAGTCTCAACTCCACTCTATAAATAGAGCCCCTTGGCCTCCTTTGAAAGATGCACTAAGAAGAGAGTTAAGGGATTCTGTAAAGTCCAGGAAGCCCGTTCAAGTCTCAAATATTGACTTACGAGCGTTCCAGAAGTTCTTCGTGAACTTGCTGGTTCCTGGAAGCTGTTCGTGCTCGTGTGGGGCGAATAAAGCTTTGAGCAACGGTGGTTCATTCACCCCAGTATCTCATTCTCGTCTGTCATCGCTGCTGTTGCCTTTCACAGTAACTTCTTTTTAGAAGCTCTACTGCCGATAGTCGCTTGCACAAAAGTCTCTTTAGATTTTTTGTGTATTACGTAGAATCTTTTTAGATCCTCGTAATTCAGAATCCTCCAGGATCTCTGTTGCACATCTTCTTTAAGGTGTTGCATTTGAAACATTGTCTTTACAATTGTTTCAGTTTCAGAATTTTTCATCGAAAATTGTGCCTCGGCACTAACAACCCTCACTTAGCACTTGCCCAGAGCACAAAAAAGGATGAACAAAAATTAAAAAGAGATGGATAGATCTTTTTGTGAATGAAAGATTTTCATTCTTTTTCCATCAAAGGATTAGATGTGTATATATAGTGTAAGCATATAGCTTAGATGGTGAATTGAAAATAAAATAAAATCAATAGTAAAAAAAAACTAGCCGTTGGAGCAATTCAATAGAAAATCAATGGCCTAATAATACACATAATAACCAGCCAAATAAACATCCATTAAGGCATTAAAAAATTATTTATTTGAAATGAATCAAGATGAAACATGTGGAGGAGTTTTGGTAAATTGTGAATGAGGAGCAAGTAGTAAGCTATGGTGAATTAGTATGAGGAGTTAATGAATTTAAAGAAAATTAAGGGGTAGTAATGAAGCCATTAAGAAATTAATTAGAAAATAAATTTTGGAGGTTGTTTTTTTACCAAGAATTACAACAATTTCTTCCAAAAAAACCAAGTTCTGAAACATCAGAGATGATAATCAAGAGTGTCACGCCCCAGAACCAGAATACTAGAGAGCGGAGGACAGACACAGCCAGCTACATACATTGAAGTGAATCCTACCTCGCAATAGGGTCACGGCTGTCTAGATGTATGAGGGTTTACTACAAGCCATTAGTCTCTTAGGGTCAAGAACAAACCTAGTGTCTCAATCTCAAGCAAGCAAGTAAATGTAACAATATGGTAGATCATCAGACATACAAGGTAAGGCGTCCCAAACAATACACATTCAGATGATTATGAAGCTAGTCATACAAAATACGAAGACTAGCAAGAGTTTAAGTCATACATGATCAACCCTAGGATTCGTCAATCATGTTACAGCCCTTAGGCAGACAGAAATATAAATATCAACACGAGCTAACACTTGCTCGACGGCTAAACGCCTCAAAAGAATAATTTACAATAGAGTGGGAGAGCAAAATAAAACCCACTCGTTGTCAGGGTTGCGCCTAGTGTTCACCATCTGGCTGGAAGGCTGGAAGATCCTCGGGTGCTACTCCAAAATCTGGCCATACAAAACCAGCTGGGTCAGACCCCAGAAGAGCAAGTGCCACAAGGGAGGCTTCACTTAAGAACTAAAATCAGCATATTAGCACATGAGATATAAAGGATAATAACATACATGAGTTAGGAAAAACAAGGTGATAAACAATAAGACAACTAAGAGACTATTTCGGTAGCCAAGTTACAATCCGTAAACCAAACAAGGACCGGGGTTGTAACCCTTCACCTGAACAGAGCTTAGTCTCCAACCAATTATCGACCAGAGTAAACATAAATAGCAATGTACTGAAGAAACCATGTACATGCCTTGCTTAGATAAGACTAGACTGGACTCCATTCATCATTCACGGCCAAACAATGTGTACGGCTTGATACTTTAACTAACTAGGGTAATCACAAGCCTAGTTATAACTAGCAAGATGTAATGAGATGTTCCAACAACCACAAGCCCTGCAGTCTTAATCCAGGTTATCCGGTCACAAGTTGAGAGAGTTGGATTAGGTGACTTGGGGGTACAATATATGACAGTATGCTGGAAATGTGTCCTACTCGACGGTAGGCTACAAGTCTAATTAGAGCGCCCAGATAACGGGACTGCATGTAGCTGGAAAATCTCTTCATGGACTACTTGATCAATCTAGTCATTATCCTAGTCAAATTCAGTACGAATTCCTGACTGTAGAAATCAGAAATTTATGTCCTAGACATGATGCAAGACGAGACATATGGCTTATACAAGCACAAACACCCACGGTGTCAAGACAAGAGTTACTTAGCAAGTCAAGGTAGCTGTCACAACAGCATATCATGATTATCATGTCATGTTTACTTGTCAAGAGTGCGCCGCGACGGGCCACAATCATGTGTTATCATGTCAAGGTTACTTGTTAAGAGTGTGCCACAATGGGCCACTATCATGTCATGTTACTTGTTACTGGTTAAGAGTGCGCCTTAACAGACCACTATCGTATTCTATCCCTACATTATCATGTCGTGTTCATATAAAAGTCATACCAATATTGAAATCATGCCAAGTCCAAAACATAACCATGCCATGAGGGTTGCCGTATAAGGGCTGGCCGCATGAGGGTTGCCGAAAAAGACTGGCCGCATGAGGGTGCCGCAAAAGACTGGCTGTATAGGGTTGCTGCATAAAGGCTGGCCGTATGGGATTGCCGCAAAAGATTGGTCGTATGGGATTGCCGTATAAAGCTGGCCGCATGGGGTTGTCGCATAAAGGCTGGCCGCATGAGGTTGTCGCAAAAGACTGGCCGCATGGGGGGTGCCGCAAAAGCCTGGCCGTATGGGGTTGCCGCATAAAGGCTGGCCGCATGAGGTTGTCGTAAAAGACTGGCCGCATGGGGGTTGCCGCAAAAGACTGGCCGCATGAGGTTGCCGCAAAAGGCTATCCGTATGGGATTGCCGCATAAAGGCTGGCCGCATGAGGTTGCCGCAAAAGTCTGACCGCATGGGGTTGCCGCCTAAAGGCTGGCCGCATGAGGATGTCGCAAAAGACTGACCGCATGGGGTTGCCACAAAAGACTGGCCGTATGGGGTTGCCGCATAAAGGTTGGCCGCATGAGGTTGCCGCAAAAGACTGGCCGCATGGGGGTTGCCATAAAAGACTGGTCGCATGGGGTTGTCGCATAAAGACTGGTCGCATAAAGGCTGTTCTTCTTCTCCAAAGATCCGAGAAGAAGAACCATGGAAGCAATCTCCATTAATCCTTCATTTTAAGTTAAAAGTTAGACTTTCATAGGTCAAAGTGGGGTAGAACGAAATTCTCTACAACATGGAACAATCAAAACATGAAAATAATAAAGTTTGATAGATCAAAACCCAAAAAATTCGAAAATACAACAAACTTAGATCTACACGAAATGAACCATGGAAATTAAAAATGCTAAGTACTAAAGTGTCTTAGAATCTCGTGAGAAAGACAATAGAACAACAAAAATTGAGTTCCTCCATGAAGCAAGTTGTACTTGCCTAAGCGTCTCTTGGTAGGTGGAGAAGTTAAGAGGAAGAAGAGGAAGAAATAAATGAAGAAGAAGAAGTAAATGAGGAGAGAGAGATTGGTGGGTTTATAAAGAGGGATGGGTTACATGTTGAACCAACCCAACCAAGCCAAACAGAACCCTACCATGCCCATATTGAACCAATACAAGATTAAACCACGATTAGCTAGTTAAGACAAGTCACAATACGGATCAGAATTTCGTACACGTATACTAGAAATACGTATAACGAAAAACGGAGATGACAAAGAGAATAAGAGTTGAGAGTTCTGGGCAATTATATACTATGTATAGTTGAGATAGACTACAGCCTTGATTCTCATGTAGTGACTATTTTTTGTCTGAAGAAGTGCTTGATGGACTATGCTTTGAATCAGACTTCTTGAACCAGATTCAGAGAATAACACACATAGTACGCTAGAGGTACTTGGGTCTATCGGGTGGCACGTTTGGTTGGCCATACGCACATTTTCATATTCATGAGAGTTGTTTAGGATCGCCATGTCCTATAGTCACGACCTTCACGACCTCTCATATAGGTAGGTCCTCAAGGGTTGGTGATAGGAATCAACCCTGTATATAATACTTGGACTTATTCAGAGTTAAAAATCATCCTAACCATATCATACAGGAACACTATCATCATAGGGATGGGGTATCCAAATGTATACATGTACAACCTCTTAGGTATTTATTTTAAGAGAATTTAATCTTAAAGTCAGTATTCTAAAATATATCACCTAGTCCAGCTTGTTCCTATCCATTGAACCAGCTTCTTGGGATCTCCAGTCAGACTCGATTGGGTTGCCACTGCTGGTGACTAAATTATGGGATTAACCCCATCCCCCTCGATGATTCTAGGATTAATTTTCTAGAAAAACTCTTCGTCAAGAGTAAACAGACTCTTCGTCAAGAGATCTGTAAGGTTCTTTTATGACTTTAAGGTCAATAACCATATATATATTTTTAAAATTGTTTATTTCTTAAAACGCAGCTGCTGGTACCTGTTCAACTTAGAATTCACAAGATCATGCTTTTAGCATAAAAACCAATGTCAGGTACAAAAATTTGTAGATCATGTATATGCATAATAAGATGCTTGATCTATTTAGTTTCAATATATTATGAAGTCATAGCACAAATAAAATTTGGTCTTGATCTATTTGATATATACATAGTAAGATATCTAAGCCAATCAACTTCAGCACAAACTATGTTTAAATATACTATTTCAAATTATTTGATACTCCTAGCTATGCTAGTTTGTCATAAGGACCTATAAACTCATGAGTATCTAAGATGTTCCACATGTGAAACCTTACACTAGAGATCTTCAGTGTTTTTATATTCGAACAAAATGTCATATAATGACTAAAAAAGTACTTATATTTTGTGAAACCAATTGTAGTCCATTTCTTTAGAAACTTTTGGTTTGACTGAGCCAGATGTTTGGATTACTCCTAAATCATACTATGTCACCAGAATCCATTTAACAAAAGTGTGATTCCACTAATTGTTGATATAAGCTTTAGGATAGTGAGTCAAAATTTATCCGACTCTGTCACCTCTTAAGATAAGACACAATATCTTTCAGTCGTTGCTCTAAAGATTTATCTTTACTTGCCATATTTGCAAAAATTAACAGTTTAAAGTATTAAAATAATAGTTTAAGTGATTTTGCTAATTAACCTTAAAAAACTTTAGTTTGTCAAGTGTTGATTAACTTGGGCTAGCTGTAGGGGCAGGTTTCCAGCTAGCGGAGGTCCACAAGTGTCACTTCCATTTTTCGTTATACGTATTTTCAGTGTACGTACACAAATTTTGACCCGTATTTTATTTACTGTATTTTTGTAATTCTTTATTGCTTGCCTTGATGTATCTTGACTAAGGTTGACCTTGGGTTGGGTTGGTCCAAATTGACTTGCTTTGGATGGCTTGGTTTGGTTTATTTTGATGGTTGGTTCAACATGTTGAACCATCCACTCTCTTTATAAAACCAAACTACCCCTTTCTTTCTCTTCATTACTTACATTTATTTCTTCTCCTTCTTCTCCATTACTCTCCTACCAACCAAGAGAGCTTAGGCAAGTGCAACTTGCTTCATGATGGATCTTGCATTTTTGTTTTATCTTCTTCTCTGCATGATTCTAAGCATCTTTAGAACTTGGAGTTTTCAGTTTGGACGGATGGATTTCTGTAGATCTAAGTTTGTAGCCTTTTCAATTTTATTAGGTTTTGATCTACCAAACTATATTATTTTCAAGTTTTGATTATTCTATGTTGTAGAGAATTCGATTTTACCAAAAATAGATCTTTGAAAAGTTAGATTTCGACTTGTTTGAGAAAGTTATGGCCAAAATAAGATTTGGACATCTTCTATGTTCATCTGACCTGGTTCTGGCAGGGACGATAAATAGTGCCAGTCCGCATGGATGCATAGTGCCTGGCCGTATAGTGCTAGTTCGCATGGATGCATAGTACCTGGCCGCATAGTGCCAGTCCGTATGGATGCATATTGCCTGGCCACATAGTGCCAGTCTGCATGGATGCATAGTACGTGGCCATATAGTGCCAGTCCGTATGGATGCATAGTGCCTGGCCGCATAGTGCCAGTCCGCATGGATGCATAGTGCCTGGCCGTACAGTGCCAGTACGCATGGACGTATAGTGCCTGGTCGTATAGTACCAGTCCGCATGGATGCATAGTGCCTGGCCGCATAGTGCCAGTCCGTATAGATGTATAGTACCTGGCCGCATAGTGCCAGTCCGCATGGATGCATAGTACCAGTCCGCATGGATGTATAGTACCTGGCCGTATAGTGTCATTCCGCATAGATGCATAGTACCTAGCCGCATAGTGCCAGTCCGCATAGATGTATAGTGCCTGGTCGTATAGTGCCGCTTAGTGCCTATTTTTGGCTGTTTTATGTCCTATTTGGCTGATTTATGGCCAAAATTTCTCCCAACTCCTAACATGAAAGTTGTAGATCTTTTTATTGGCTTCAAGAATATGTTACTAGCTATTTTTATGCAAGTTTCCCTCATTCATGATAATATAGGGATAGAACACGATAGTGGCCCGTCGTGGCGCAATCTTGACAAGCCACCTTGGCATGATAATGACATGATAGTGTCCCATCGTGGCGCAGTCTTGACAAGTAAACCTGACATGTAATCTTGAATACCGTACGACGGCCATCTCGACCTGCTAAGTAATAACTTGTCTTGACACCGTGGGTGATTGTTCTTGAATGTGCTCGTATAAGCTACCAGTCTCGTCTCGCATCATGTCTAGGACTTGCATCCCTGATTACCACGGTCAGGGATTCATACTGAATTTGACTAGGTTAATAACTAGATTGATCAAAGTAGCTCATATAGAGAGATGTTTCCAGTTACAGGCGATCCTGTTATCCCGGCCATATCTGATGGACTTGTAGCCTGCCGATGAGTAGGGCACATTTCTAGCCCACTGTCATGTGGGACACTTCTTGAAATAAGTACTATGCACACTGTCATGTGTTGCACTCCAAGTCACCTAATAATTCTTGATAACACTTACATGAACCTCACCTGGATAACCTGGATAGCTGCAGGGCTTGTGACTACCGGAACATCTCATTGCATCTTGCTAGTAACTAGGCTTGTGATAACCATAGTTAGTTAAAGTATCAAGTCGTACTCTTTGCATGGCCGTGAATGTTGGATGAAGTCCAATCCTGTCTAGTCTTGTCTAGATCCAGTACATGGCTATCTCAGGACATGCTTGCTTACGCTTTATTCTTAGCAATAAATGGCTAGAGACCCAGTTCTGTTCAGGCGAAGGGTTACAACCCCAGTCTTTGTTTGGTTTAAGGATTGTAACCTGGCTTCCGGAATAGTTTCTCGTCCTCTCGTCATTTGCTACCTTATTTACATTTCATGTTTTCCTATTATTATTCTTGTTTATGTTTTGACATGCTGGTTTTAGTTCGTAAGTGAAGCCTCCCTTGTGGCACTTGCTCTTTCTGGGGTCTAACCCAGCTGGTTTTGTATGGCCAGATTTTGGAGCAGCACCCGAGGATCTTCCAGCCTTCCAGCCAGATGGTGAATACTAGACGTAACCCTGGCAACGAGTGGATTTTATTTTGCTCTCCCACTCTATTGTAAATTATTCTTTTGAGGCGTTTAGCCGCCAAGCAAGTGTTAGCTCGTGTTGAATACTTATATTTCTTGTCTGCCTAAGGGCTGTAACATGATTGACAAATCCTAGGGTTGATCATGTATGACTGAAACTCTTGCTAGTCCTCGCATTTTTTACGACTAGTTTTATGATCATCTATATATAAAATGTATGGGACGCCTTACTATTGAATATCTGATGGTCTAATATCTTGTAACTATTATTACTTGCTTGAGATTGAGACACTAGGCTTGTTCTTGACCATAAGAGACTGATAGCTTGTAGATAAACCCGCATACATCTAGACAACCGTGACCGTATATCAAGGTGGATTATACTTCTATATACATAACTGGCTGTGTCTGTCCCCTGCTCTCCAGTATTCTGGTTCTGGGGTGTGACAACAAGGGGACGATTAAGTACCGTGTCGCTTAGAGCTATTTACGTCCGGTTGACAGAAGGACCCTTTCGGCTTGTACCAAAAATAATCTCAACTTTTAAAACTTTAAATTTAAAAGAATTTACAATTTCACTAACTATTTTCTTGTGACTAAATTGTTTAATGAGTCAAAAGAATAATAGCGTCACGAAAAATAAGCAAAGACAATGTTTGTCTAAATATTGTTATTTCTTTCTGACTAGAATTCTAATATTGTAATAATATAGTCATTTAAGGTTCAAACATGTAAACTGATCAAGGAAATAATATTATTTATTATCACCATATTCTTCATAAAAAAAACCAAGAATGATGACATACAGACTTCTTATATTTGTCCAACTAGTTTTATTTATCAAAATGAATAGAATATGTGAATTGTAATTGTGAAAAATTACCTTTCCACGTGTTTCAGCAATTTGTACTTCTTGATTTCGGCTAAGTAATAACATTTCTTATGCCTTAGCATGTTTGCTCTTTTCTAACATGTCATAACTTCTAATGCTTCTGACTTGAAGAAATAATATTACAAAAATCATGTCTGAAAAGGATAAAATCTCTAACATTCGATTTTCAAGAAAATAAGTGTTAGTTTGCATATTAAAAAAACATAATTTGAACCAATGCACAACTTATTCATTCAGATTCAACTATACATATTGTTTATGAATTGTAACATCAAAATAATTCATCAATATTTTCATGGTAAATATGAAAACAAGAATTATAAAGATGCTATCACTATGACCAAGTCTGTCATATATTTTAGTTACATAATGAAAGAAAATATTTGACAATACTATATAGCAACATATATATGAATTTTTCCATAATTTAATCATTACATATAAAATAATCACATAGCAATATATTTATATTTAGACATTTTTGAAAATTTTATTCTAGATGCCAAAGTCCATAATTAATATTGATCGATGTAAAATTATGATATTAATATGTAGTCATACCTAGTTTTGTATCATGACATGACCAAATTCTATGTCATTATCCATGGCATCGGACTACTTCACTAGTTATTGATAATAATAAATAAAGGGATTCTTCACGATGCATCAGGAATAGAAAACATGGAATTAGAATATGTGTTATGATCTTTGTACTATACCAATGATATGCAAAAGTAAAAATAAAATAATAATAATAATAAAGCAACATGGGTTTCTCACTCCAGGTGCTTTGTTACATGTTACACCAACAAAAATTATATGTGTTAAATTATGTGATAAACAATGATTTGCTATATATATTAGCGAAATTATTAGCAACCAAAATTTGTGTATATTTCATAACAATACTCTAAATAGAATCATTAAACAATATACACAATTAAATAAGATGCTATAAAATATATCTCTACATACATTATCAATGTAATATTTCTAATCTATTTGGAAAATATTAAATATTTTATAGAAAACAATTTGGGCATATAAATTTAGGATTTTCTGAAAAAACTTTGTTATGTCAAATGCCTTTACAAATGCATATTCTATTTATAGTGATACAAAATCCTATTTGTTGTAATTGCTGAAAACAAATTTGAACAAAGTAGTTTATCATCAAAAATAATTCATCAATACATGCTACATATTATTCCTACTTGGAATAGAACGACAAGTTCATTCTGTGTTAACCAAATGTCACCAAATAATAACGTACCGACTAAAAATGACATTTCATGAATATTTTAATAAAAATAAGCAATAAGACTATATATATATATATATATATATATATATATATATATATATATATATATATATATATATATATATATATATATATATAGTTAAAAGAGTAGGCAACCTTAAATAGTCAGCACCCATCCTAGAAACAATTCTAACCAAAAAAATTGGGCAATAAGAAATATTTGGTTAAGTCACTGATAGATACAAATGCATCTACAAAATATCACTTTATATGTTTTCTATATATTAAAATTTGAGTTCAAACTAAAACTCCAAAAAAAAAAATTTGTAACAAAATAAATATTCATTGAGGAATATAAACTTCATCCAAAAAACACCACCATGCCACTGCATTCATTATATTTCAAACCAGCCTCACTAATTTGGTCATGCTGTGCCAGATTATTAGTTGTGGAGACAAGTTCATCTGGCACTCCAATCATGTGAAATCATCATGGAAAATAAAGGATAAGGTCTAACAATTGTTGGTGCAATCAAAAGGTTAAACAAGTGCTTGTCATTGAGGTACCATTACAACTATTATCTCATATTGGGATAAGGATGTGAGGACATGCAGATCTTCTGGTATCAACTTAATTATAGCCCTACAAGAATATTTGATGAATGAAAAATACCTATAAGAAATTAAGTGGTCACTGTAATTTGTAACTTACTTATTTATAATACCATATCAATACTAGTTTGGCACACCAAACTTTCATCATTCCATGCACCGGGTATGCCAAATAAAATTTAATAATTGTAGGAAATGATTCTGCTTAGAATACATGAATGAAACCTCAGTACAAGCAATAGACTAACAATGAATAGTACACACAAATCAACAAGCCGATGATACTACCGATTGTTATATGATGTTATTACCAAAATACCAGGAAAATATTAATATCAGTAGTAGTAAAAGAAAGTAAAAATTCATGATTTTTTATTCGGCTGATATTGGTATATTATGTGAAAGCAACTAACTAAATTAATCCATATATAGATTAAAATTAAGTTAACTCAATGGAGCCGAGTCATAATATGGCTAATAGAATTTACTCAAGACTATCTATCATAGAGCTTCTGAGCTTGTTCTTGTGTACATGCTATGTATGCTAACAAAGTGACATCAAGCCAAGTCTAGCCTGTTAGAAAACAAAGTGACATTAAGCCATCCTAAGAAATTTGAATTTCCAAAACAATAAAACAAGAAAATAAGAAAAGAAAGGATTTAAACCTTTTTTTTCCTTCTAAACAATCACATTTCATTTCATGATTGTAGAAGAAGCTGCCGTGTATGCAACTCGACATATATAAAAGAAGTGTTCTAACTTGAAAGAGCCCCAACCATACAAGTGCTGAATAAAGATGATACTAAATATGCAGTCACACATTGATATTCTAATGGAATCAAACCACAGACAGACACATCTTAGAAAAGATGTAATTCTAGAGATAGTTTACTTCACCTCGGCAGATGGCAAAGAATCAAAAAAATTGCTTCTTGAATATTTACTTGTCAACCCAGCATAGCATTTTAACTGCAGCAGCAGCTGCTTGATGCCAGCAGCTTGGTCATGAGCATATTGCCACGACCCGCACCCGGATATACGGGTACGAATACGTGGGCCATGCCCAGCCTACGCTGCAGTATCGGCGGTAGAGCGCTGTCAAGTACACTAAACTAACTATAACATCTAATGATCCATAACTAGAAATGTACTCATGTCACATCACGAAAACTAAAGAAGATAAGACAAGAAATAATAACAATATCACTAGAACAACTAGAATCTATAATGATTATAAGACAGGAAGATAAAGAAGGAACAACAAGACTAACTAAGGATAACTACCAGGCAACTCACATAGAAGAATAGTGAGATCCACCTCAGCTAGCAGCATCATGAAGTCCAAAACTGAGGGCACAACTACTCCTAAAATTTTGTCAACATATCCGGTCAGGATGGAACGAGTACATATATCTCATAACAGATCTCAAGATAGAATAAAAGCTATAAGACTATAAATAGAGCATATACAATAAAATCATGGAGTGTACATATATGTATCATGGCATGGTAAGCTGTAGAGCTAGAGCTAGAATAAGAAAGTAGAACTGAATCATGGTATGTACACAAATCAAGGTAAGCCATATATCCAATGTGTGTGAGTAGCAGTTTCAACTTGTGATCGGCTTGGGTACCTGTCGAGAACTGGCCTGGCAAGTCATAAGTGCGGTATATGACTCACACTGTTCAAGAATACAAGGGGATATGATCACAGGCATACGCTACTAGTCCCCCTACCCCAACTGGTAGAATAGATCCAAACAGGACACGTCACTGCACGAGATTCTAATGAGAAGGTAGCTAACCTTCTCTAGAATCAGTGACCATATATTGAGCAAGAGCTACAAGGGAGCTTGCACAATACATCCCAACCTAAGAAGAAGAAACATCTCTCGTCGGGATCCAGGAATACCAATCCGTGAGAACCATGTGTCAGGAATAAGCATATCTACACTAAGCACATGAATCATAACAGTTATCATAAATTGGAAAAAAGTTATCAGAGAATGTACTCGCCTGAGATCTGGTGTAATATGTTAACTGAGTCCTAGAACAGTGCCTCGAGGGTCTATAGGTGGAATACTGTATCAATATAAGGGTTTGGAAGTAAAATCAAGTCATACTAAGTCAAATTAGGTCAAGACAAGTCAAAGCAAATCAAACTAGGTCAATCTAAGTCAATGGTCGACTTACAGTTGACTTTGGTCATCTGGTCAACTCTGGTCAACCCTAGGTCAACTCTAGGTCAAACTTGACTAACGTTGACTAATAGTTGACTTTGGGTCAACTGGTCAACTCTGGTCCAGTTAAAATCAATTTTAGGCTACGGTTGACTTCCGGTTGACTTTTGGTCAAAATAGTCAACCAAGGTCAAAACTAGTCTAACCTAGGTCAAATGTTGACTCTACTTCGATGTTCAGTCAAAGTAGTCAACCATGGTCAAACTGGGTCAAAGTTAGTCTCTACAAACATCTACAGGGTCAACACATCAATTTCAGTGATTGTGAAATCACCGGAATCGATGGAACTCAAAATACCACAAAAGGAGAAAGATTATAATAATATGGTAAAAACCTACAGATGTTGTCGGATGGTGAAACAACCATTACCAACGTGTCCAGAATGGTCGAGATAGCTAGAATAGCCTGTCCATAAGTCCAATTTGGACACATGGGCAAAAAGGTAATTTCGGGCCAAAATGGTGTCCGTGTCGGACCCACTTTGCACCGAAAAATGTGCAAGAATACTAGTCCACTAAACCTAACAAACTATATGTCTACGAATCCAGAATGACGATACGAACTCAAAGGTATCTCCGGAATTGGATTTCGATGACCCGATCTCAATTTGGTTCGTTGACCCGGACATTGAAAACCGAATTGCACGGAAAAGCGTGTTGGAGCCAATGTCCTCACAACTCAGCAAATTATGTCAACGAGTCCAGAATGACGATACGAACTCAACGGTATATCTGGAATTGGATTCCGATGAGCTGAACTCAAAATGACACGTTGACTTAGAAAGTGGGACCAGTTTTGTACCGAAATACGTGCCAGGGCTCACGTTCTCCAAATCAAGCAAACTTTATATGAAAACAGGCCAGAACGACGCCACGAGTCTACTGGTGGTGTCAGAAATTGAATCCGGAGTCCCGGGTTCAAAAATGGAATTTTACAAGTGCAATACTAAGAATTTGAACGGCCAACTTTGGCGTCGAATTCGACCGACCTAACAAGCTCAAACTGAAATGAAATCTAAAGGGGACAGGAAGAGGGTTATACCAGCTATGCACCGGAACTGGTAGCGTGCAAACGGAGCTGCGACAACGAAGATACGAACCCGTGAAGTTGGCATCGTAAAACTGTCCAAAAATAGTACAAATTAAAACGTCAATTTGGTGGCCGGTTTTGATGTATCAAACGACGAAATTAACGGTTCAAACTTGACAGAGGTGAAGAGGGATATACCGAGATTGTAACAGAGCGAAGAAATCATCGATCCAACTGTCGAATTTTTCGGAAAATGTGCGTGAAGTTGCAGCGACGAGACGCCAATTCTGGATCTCGTTCGCGCGCGCGTCGACGGGATTCCGTGCAAAACGCACGAATAGTCTGTTTCTCGCGTCGTGGAGGACGACGACAGCCCAGGGGGGGTCGTCCAGCCTCGCGCACGGCTAGGGGGGTCGCCGGCGGCGGCACGTGGTTGGCCGGAATGGCCGCTGCCGCACGCGCCACTGCAGCTGCTACTGCGCGGCCTGCTGCTGTGTTGTCGCAGCGCTGCGGCGGTGGCGACTGTCACCGGCGGGGGCACGGCGGGGGTGACTGCGGCGGAGGTGGTGCATGGTGGTTGTGGTGGGATGGTAGTGATGGTGTTAGATGATGGTAATGGTGGTTTTGATAATAATGATAATAGAGAAGAAGAAGGAGGAGATGAAGAAAAATGTGAAGAAGAAGATGAAGAAGGAGTTGAGGAGGGGGTGTTCGGCCATGGGCTCGGCATGGTGCTCGTACAGGAAGGGATGGGGAGGTGGTGGCTTGTTTGTTAGAGAAGAGAGAAGTATGTGTGTTAGTATATAATATAGAAAGTGAGAGAGAATAGGGATATTTAGAAGATATTAATGTGAGAGAGAGAGAGAAAGAATAAAGAGAGGGGGGTGGGCTGGTCGGCTGCACGTGGGGAGAGGGGTGAGGTGGTGAGGTGTGTTGGTGTTTTAAATGGGAGTGAGAGAGAGTGTATATATATATATATATATATATATATATATATATATATATATATATATAAAATATATATATAAAAAATATATATATATATAGATATTTGTAAAGTGGAGAGAGAAAATAGATATTTATACATAAAAAGCTATATTTAGGGTAGAGGAAAAATATCAGTGGGGGTATGGACAGTCAAGATGGAGGGCAACATGGAGCTGGAGTTGGGTTCAGTGGAGCCAGGTTGGGCCAAAATGGGCATGGTGCAATATTTGAATAAAAAATAGGTATTTATAATCATGGGTAAATAAGTAGTATGTGGGGGCTCAAATAAATGGGACACAAGTGTCAGACGGGTAGTAGGCTCAATGTGGGCCATATCCATATTTGGGGTCGGCTAGGTTGGATCGATGTCGGGCCCGAAAATTAAATGAGAAATTAAATCAGATTTTACGGTAGATAATTAATTGGCCTAAATTGACCCGAAAGTTGTGCGAAGAAAATGAAGCACAAAATGGAGTGTCTGAGTGGGACACGAAGGTCATGGTGAAGAGCGTCTCGAGTAGATCAAACATGACAAGTTGGTTTCGAGAAAATGACTAGTCTGATGCTCCTAAATTAAAAGTCATGGTAACGCGCATATGATGATTAAGAAAAAGAGTAGGAATTCAATTAATAATTAAATGGTCTAATATTGACCCGAACTTGCGCGAAGCAAAAAGAGCACAAGGAAACGAGTTCAAGTGGGACACGAAATATCAATGCAAAGATAATCTCGTCTACTACAAACTTCAAGAAGGAAGTTTCCAAAGTCTGGCATCCCTGATGCTCTAGAAATCCAAGTCACGGTAAAGAGCATTAAATCAAATAATAATCAAATAATAATATTTATTACAACTAATTGAATTATAAAATTAAAAAAATAAGCCCTAAATTCAGGGGCTTACAATCCTACCCGCCTTATAAAAATTTTGTCCTCAAAATTAAAATCATCCAATAGGTCAAGCTAAAACACGCAACTGCTATGGGTACAGTACTCAATCTGCTACCTTTGTGATCACCTATGCTGTTTCTCTCTACAGGTATTTTGGTTCAGGTTCATCAAGCTTCTTCCATAAAAACTATGTCATTTTACCCTTAGAATCTTCATATCAATAAGAACCTTTACATATACTCTAAAATATAGGTCATCTTCGAGATACGTATATATCAACAATGATTGGCCATCAACCGAAATTCCAATCTGAATAGCAATTGTTTGTTTCCTTATCCCGTCCTAAGTATCTTTATCCTACTAATCACAAGCTCCTTGAAATTGTACATTCAAAACCTATTCTGGGTATTGAGCCTTCTCTCTTTTACTCAAGAACTCTTGAATATAAACCCTCAAATCTAAGCACAAGATTCTAGTCCTAAATCCGTAGTCACTAAATAAAAGATTTCATTACTCCTTCTTAGATACCTTAAAACCAATCTATACTATCAAACTAATCATTCTTAATGGTTTCTAAGTCCACTATAGTCAGTCACTCCTATCTGTCCTATAAGCTTAACCCAATAAATCCTTAGGAAAAACATACTCATCACAATCACACATAATAACATATTATAGTTACACTACAGAATCTGTTAACTAGGTCTGGCTATCCAATCATCAAAATAGAAGGTAACAGGGGCCTAAGATGGGTCTAGCAATCATATTAATATTCAGACAAGGTAAGGGTCAAGCAAGACATGAAAGATTATCAAAATATTTCCAAGAATAGTACGAGGCCAAACGAAATACAAAGGACGTAGTCGAAGTAAAACTCAAGAACCATATACCTCCGTAATTATGTCACATGAAGTTACTATCGCGCTAGTGTGCATCTAGCTGCGATTAACTTCCTTTTTCCATAATACGACGGATGGCTGCAGTGCACAGCTGCCACGCCAGATAATATAGGTTCCTGAACTTAACTTGGCTAATATCCGTGAAATATTTTCAAACAATTTTTTGCAAAATAAAGGAGAAGATGTTAGTCAAAATGCTTAGGGAGTATCCAAGTAGAATTCGAGAAACATATTTAACCATGATGCCGTTATCCGAAGTCATGCCTCGCCAGTATTTCTCTGGATGCAAACTCCCGATTCCGTAATACAAGGATAAATTACTTTTCGAACTTTCCTTGAATCAGTCCATGAGACACTTTCAACTATTACCGGAAAGGACAAGAAGAATTATCCAAGTGGTTAGCGAAGAAGAGTTTAGTCAAATCATACGAAAGCTGGAACACAAAACAATACTGTCAAGAAATCCTAGTTAGGCTGTAGATAGACAGAGTTAACCAAGACGGGAAAGAATGATGATAAGAATTTGTTCTTGCTCATCCGGTCATAACGAAGGGATCCGATTTAAGATATAATCTGATGACCATATACGTCTTCCTGAGATTATGTTGCTAGAATTTTCGCCACGCCAGTAAGCATAGCTGCAATAAACGATAGAGTCCATAACTAAGGTATACACCCTAAATCATATCATCTGGAATTCTTACCACGTCAACCGGTATGGCTGCAAGAGAATCTAAATTCCATAACTAGGATAGTATATCCAAAATCAGGCTCCATGTCCCTGTCAGGCTAGCTAATATGACTGCGATAAATTCTAAACTCCATAAGTAAAATAGACACTTACTGTTCTCATTGTCCTCGTCCAAAATATGTTTATCAGGATATCTTAACTCAATTCTTAAAAGAATTATCCAAAATAAAATCAAAGGTCAACAAAGAATATTTAAGATTTAAAATTCAACAACAAGTCAAGGGTAAGTTAATAGAAACAACGAAAACAACTTCCGAGATAGGGTTCAGAGGAAAATCTTAGGGAAAGTCCCGAGGGTATTACCTAGGTCAAGATAGAAAATGGTGGAATATAATCTAAAACAAACCTCGACCATGATACGAGGTTGGTAAATCATATTCTCTCCCCAACCTAGATGATATACAAGTTTGACTTATACCTTCCCTCTTGGGTCCACAAACTCATCCCAAGAAGGAATAAAGTTTGATACGGACAGATATTTCAAAAATCAGGACGGACAGGAACAAATGGAAAAAGTTTCAAAAAGTTCGAAATAAGATTCCCAGGGATCATCTCTGGAATCTACCAAGAGTTCCTAATATGTGACTGAGTACCAAAATCCTAAGATATTCTATTACTCAACCTTAATCCTAGGGCAGGCTCGCAGTTGTACAGATATGCTCAAGTACTACCACGACTTCGCATTAATAGCAAAGACTGACCTGCATGGGCCACCACTAAAAACGTGTCATGACCCGCACCCAGATATACGGATACGAATACGTGGGCCACGCCCAGCCTACGCCGTAGTATCGGCGGTAGAGCGCTGTCAAGTACACTAAACTAACTATAACATCTAATGATCCATAACTAGAAATGTACTCATGTCACAACATAAAAACTAAGAAAGATAAGACAAGAAATAATAACAATATCACTAGAACAACTAGAATCTATAATGATCATAAGACAAGAAGATAAAGAAGGAACAATAAGACTAACTAAGGATAACTACCAGGCAACTCACATAGAAGAATAGTGAGATCCACCTCAGCTAGCAACATCATGAAGTCCAAAACTGAGGGCACAACTACTCCTAAAATTTTGTCAACATATCCGGTCAGGATGGAACGAGTACATATATCTCATAACAGATCTCAAGATAGAATAAAAGCTATAAGACTGTAAATAGAGCATATACAATAAAATCATGGAGTGTACATATATGTATCATGGCATGGTAAGCTGTAGAGCTAAAGCTAGAACAAGAAAGTAGAACTGAATCATGGTATGTACACAAATCAAGGTAAGCCATATATCCAATGTGTGTGAGTAGCAGTTTGAACTTGTGATCGGCTTGGGTACCTGTCGAGAACTGGCCTGGCAAGTCATAAGTGCGGTATATGACTCACACTGTTCAAGAATGCAAGGGGATATGATCACAGGCATACGCTACTACTCCCTCTACCCCAACTGGTATAATGGATCCAAACAGGACACGTCACTGCACGAGATTCTAATGAGAAGGTAGCTAACCTTCTCTAGAATCAGTGACCATATATTGAGCAAGAGCTACAAGGGAGCTTGCACAATACATCCCAACCTAAGAAGAAGAAACATCTCTCGTCGGGATCCAGGAATACCAATCCGTGAGAACTATGTGTCAGGAATAAGCATATCTACACTAAGTACATGAATCATAACAGTTATCATAAATTGGGAAAAAGTTATCAGAGAATGTACTCGCCTGAGATCTGGTGGAATATGTCAACTGAGTCCAAGAACAGTACCTCGAGGACCTATAGGTGGAATATTGTATCAATATAAGGGTTTGGAAGTAAAATCAAGTCATACTAAGTCAAACTAGGTCAAGACAAGTCAAAGCAAATCAAACTAGGTCAATCTAAGTCAATGGTCGACTTACAGTTGACTTTGGTCAACTGGTCAACTCTGGTCAACCCTAGGTCAACTCTAGGTCAAACTTGACTAACATTGACTAACAGTTGACTTTGGGTCAACTGGTCAACTCTGGTCCAGTTAAAATTAATTTTAGGCTACGGTTGACTTCCGGTTGACTTTTGGTCAAAATAGTCAACCAAGGTCAAAACTAGTCTAACCTAGGTC
Organism: Iris pallida; assembly: GCA_029216955.1. Taxonomy (NCBI): domain Eukaryota; kingdom Viridiplantae; phylum Streptophyta; class Magnoliopsida; order Asparagales; family Iridaceae; genus Iris; species Iris pallida. Next base: position 19,244,507 of record JANAVB010013999.1, on the reverse strand, counting down.
AAATGTTGACTCTACTTCGATGTTCAGTCAAAGCAGTCAACCATGGTCAAACTGGGTCAAAGCTAGTCTCTACAAACATCTACAGGGTCAACACATCAATTTCAGTGATTGTGAAATCACCGGAATCGATGGAACTCAAAATACCACAAAAGGAGAAAGATTATAATAATATGGTGAAAACCTACAGATGTTGTCGGATGGTGAAACAACCATTACCAACGTGTCCAGAATGGTCGAGATAGCTACAATAGCCTGTCCATAAGTCCAATTTGGACACAGGGGCAAAAAGGTAATTTTGGGCCAAAATGGTGTCCGTGTCGGACCCACTTTGCACCAAAAAATGTGCAAGAATACTAGTCCACTAAACCTAACAAACTATATATCCACGAATCCAGAATGACGATACAAACTCAATGGTATCTCCGGAATTGGATTCCGATGACCCGATCTCAATTTGGTTCGTTGACCCGGACATTGGAAACCGAATTGCACGAAAAAGCGTGTCGGAGCCGATGTCCTCAAAACTCACCAAATTATATGTCAATGAGTCCAGAATGACGATAAGAACTCAACGGTATATTCGGAATTGGATTCCGATGAGCCGAACTCAAAATGACACGTTGATTCAGAAAGTGGGACCCGCTTTGCACCGAAATCTGTGCCAGGGCCCACGTTCTCCAAATCAAGCAAACTTTATATGAAAACAGGCCAGAATGATGCCACGAGTCTACTGGTGGTGTCAGAAATTGAATCCGGATTCCCGGTTCAAAAATGGAATTTTACAAGTGCAACACTAAGAATTCGAACGGCCAACTTTGGCGTCGAATTCGACCGACCTAACAAGCTCAAACTGAAATGAAATCTAAAGGGGGCAGGAAGAGGGTTATACCAGCTGTGCACCGGAACTGGTAGTGTGCAAAACGGAGCTGCGATGACGAAGATACGAACCCGCGAAGTTGGCATCGCAAAACTGTCTAAAAATAGTACAAATTAAAACTTAAACTTGGTGGTCGGTTTTGATGTATCAAACGACGATATTAACAGTTCAAACTTGACAGAGGTGAAGAGGGATATACCGAGATTGTAACGGAGCAAAGAAATTGCCGATCCAACTGTCGAATTTCTCGAAAAACGTGCGTTAAGTTGCTGCGACGAGACGCCAATTCTGGATTTCGTTCGCCGCGCGCGTCGACGGGATTCCGTACAAAACGCACGAATAGTCTGTTTCTCGCATCGTAGAGGACGACGACCGCCCAGGAGCGGTCGCCCAACCTCGCGCACGGCTAGGGGGGGTCGCCGGCGGCGACGGCGGCCGCGGCGGCGCGCGGTTGGCCGGAATGGCCGCTGCCGCGTGCGCCACTGCAGCTGCTACTGTGCGGCCTGCTGCTGCTGCGTTGTCGCAGCGCTGTGGTGGCGGCGACTGTCGCCGGCGGGGGCACGGCGGGGGTGACTGCGGTGGAGGTGGTGCATGGTGGTTGTGGTGGGATGGTAGTGATGGTGTTAGATGATGGTAATGGTGGTTTTGATAATAATGATAATGGAGAAGAAGAAGGAGGAGATGAAGAAAAATATGAAGAAGAAGATGAAGAAGGAGTTGAGGAGGGGGTGTTCGGCCATGGGCTCGGCATGGTGCTCGTACAGGAAGGGATGGGGAAGTGGTGGCTTGTTTGTTAGAGAAGAGAGAAGTATGTGTGTTAGTATATAATATAGAAAGTGAGAGAGAATAGGGATATTTAGAAGATATTAATGTGAGAGAGAGAGAGAGAGAAAGAATAAAGAGAGGGGGGTGGGCTGGTCGACTGCACGTGGGGAGAGGGGTGAGGTGGTGAGGTGTGTTGGTGTTTTAAATGGGAGTGAGAGAGAGTGTGTATATATATATATATATATATATATATATATATATATATATATATATATATATATATATATATATTTGTAAAGTGGAGAGAGAAAATAGATATTTATACATAAAAAGCGATATTTAGGGTAGAGGAAAAATATCAGTGAGGGTATGGACAGTCAAGATGGAGGGCAACATGGAGCTGGAGTTGGGTTCAGTGGAGCCGGGTTGGGCCAAAATGGGCATGGTGCAATATTTGAATTAAAAAATAGGTATTTATAATCATGGGTAAATAAGTAGCATGTGGGGGCTCAAATAAATGGGACACAAGTGTCAGACGGGTAGTAGGCTCAATGTGGGCCATGTCTATATTTGGGGTCGGCTAGGTTGGATCGATGTCGGGCCCAGAAATTAAATGGAAAATTAAATCAGATTTTACGGTAGATAATTAATTGGCCTAAATTGACCCGAAAGTTGTGCGAAGAAAATGAAGCACAAAATGGAGTGTCTGAGTGGGACACGAAGATCATGGGTGAAAAGCGTCTCGAGTAGATCAAACATGACAAGTTGGTTTCGAGAAAATGACTAGTCTGATGCTCCTAAATTAGAAGTTATGGTAACGCGCATATGATGATTAAGAAAAAGAGTGGGAATTCAATTAATAATTAAATGGTCTAATATTGATCCGAACTTGCGCGAAGCAAAAAGAGCACAAGGGAACGAGTTCAAGTGGGACACGAAATATCAATGTGAAGATAATCTCGTCCACTACAAACTTCAAGAAGGAAATTTCCAGAGACTGGCATCCCTGATGCTCTAGAAATCCAAGTCACGGTAAAGAGCATTAAATCAAATAATAATATATATTACAACTAATTGAATTATAAAATTAAAAAAAATAAGCCCTAAATTCAGGGGCTTACACATATAGACAATGTCCTCCTCAAATTTGGATGAATATTTAATAGCATATAAAATTCATGCAATTTTTTTGGGTTAAACATGACACATAAATAATAATAAATCGATTAACTCTTAGATTGTTGGAAAATTTTGCTCTTGTTCTTGAATAATCTGCAAACAAAATAAACAAAAATGTAAAGTTATCGGCCTCCGAGGAAGTCGCGCACGTAGCACTGCCCTAAGAGTTAATCCGGGTGTATGTGTAGACTTTTCAGAATGTCCTTAGTGATAAAATCTACGCTCTACCGGTATCCCATCATCGCACACAACTCAGAAAGATTGACCCTGACTTAGCTCTTGCCCAGAGCACAAAAAAAGATGAACAAAAATTGGAAAGAGATGGAGAGATCTTTTTGTGAATGAAAGATTTTCATTCTTTTTCCAACAAAGGATTAGATGTGTATATACAGTGTAAGCATATAGCTTCAATGATGAATTAAAAATAAAATAAAATCAATCGGCATAAAAAAAAACTAGCCGTTGGAGCATTTCAATAGAAAATCAATGGCATAATAATACACATAATAACCAGCCAAATAAACATCCATTAAGATATTAAAAAAATATTTATTTGGAATGAATCAAGATGAAACATGTGGAGGAGCTTTGGTAAATTGTGAATGAGGAGCAACTAGTAAGCTATGGTGAATTAGTACGAGGAGTTAATGAATTTAAAGAAAATTAATGGGTGGTAATGAAGCCATTAAAAAATTAATTAGAAAATAAATTTGGGAGGTTGGTTTTTTCTACAAAGAATTACAACAGACCTAACATAAAAGTGATAGGACTCCATAGAAGATCAAAACCTCCAGGAACTTCCCAAACCATGAATACTACTAAAAAGGCAACCATCTTTACAGCCATCACCGATCCGATCTCGTTGTACTCGCAATAGATGCCGAGGGTTCCAATACACAATCACAGTGAAAAGTGTGTCCATGGGACAGATGTAGTATAGCATATAGTCGTTGTTCAGAACAACGCAAGCAAAACACACACACGCGCGCGCACACATACAAGCGCACACACACACAAAAAAAAAAGTTCAAGTGCGTGCATGGAACAGATGTAATATAGCATATAGTATCTATAGAATTGTAGAAAATTCTATAGTCCTGCATTTTATATAGACTATCAAATTGTCTACAGTCCTATTAAAATACATAGATAAACAACTGGAATTGCAACGACTGTAAGAAAATTCTAAAGTCCTGCATATATATACAGATTGTAGAAAATTCTAAAATCCATATATATAATCCAGAACTGTAGCATTTTCTATAGTCCTACAGATACTATAGGACAATAGAAAAATTCTACAGTCCTATATATACTATAGGATTGCAGAATTTTTCTACAGTTTTGTTCGAAAAGTTTGGGGGGTTGGACAACCCAAAGTAAATTTGGGACTATCCTGAATAAATATTACAAAAATCTGAATTGTCCTGAAGTAATAGATTTGTCTTAAATAAAATATAAAGTGTCTATAAAATTTTCCTACAAATAATATACAACTTCCATAAACACATCGAGAGACATATACGTCAAAAAACAATTGCCCAGATATCCCCATATATACAACACGATAATCGAAAATAATATACAATATGTATATTGATCGAGACATGAATAAAGTACGAAGGCAACATTAATAAGATTTTTGAGACTATCGTACAATCATTTTAAATACAACATCCACAAGTTTATGTTACATATTCGGATTGCTGTTGGAGGCCATATGTTCGTATGATTGTGCTTGTTGATACACTTGTTCTCCTCGTGAGCACCACTAGATTCCACTTTCATAGTCGGGGCCGCATCAGAGCTTAACAACGCTTCTTTCTCATGTCTCAATTTCAAGAGAGAGAAGATATATGATGTTATTCAAGGGGACTAGATTAAACTTGATTTTGATCCAAAGACCTGCGCGGACGATTTTATAAAGGTTCAGCCCAGTTTTTGATTTTATAACGACATGCTCCCACTTTTAGGATACGAGTACGTGGTCAAGTTCAGCCTATGCCGCAGCATCGACGGTAGTACGTTACCTAAATCTCAAGAGCATATCATGTACAAATAACAATATTCAAGGATATATAACAATATATATGTTGGAATATTTAGTATGTTGGAATATTTAGTTTGTCATATTTAGTAGATTGTATTAGCATAAAGGATATTAGAATATCTTGTGACATATTTGGTATACCAGAATATGTCACAGGATGTTCCATCATTGTAACATTGACTGTAAGTCTATATAAAGCCAAGATGACTATCAATAAAATCATCAATCAATTACAAAATGGTATCAAAGTCAGATTTTTACAAACCCTAACTCTAGCCGCCACCAACCGACCCACCCCTCCGCTATTCCTACCAAACTTTAACCCTAGCCGCTACCCCCCTTCCCACACGCGGCCAGAGCCCACGCGTGCGCGGCCAGAGCCCACGCGCGTGCGGCCAGAGCCTCCGTGGCCCCCACGTGTCCCTGTGCTGCTGCGGTGCTATTGCACTCACACCGGGCGCCCTCCCGGCGCGCATGGCACCTGCGGTTGTTGTCGACAATGACACACGCGATGGCACTCGCGTCATCGCTATTTCGATCGTTCCGAAAGTTGACATCGAATGCCTAGATCTGAAAAAAAATATGTTCGGATCTAGAAGCGGACGACGACGACGAGTGTGAGTCGTGTGACGGGTGTGACGTGATCATCGAAGAGTAGTATCGATGGAGGAGATCATCAAGAAGCTGGATCCTGCGGAGGTTGTGACGTTGATGAAGCTGATAAAGATTTCGGCTGGTGAGAGCACGACACGAATGTCGACGAGGTTGGAGCTTCCCTCCATCGATCTGAAGCTGGACAGACCAGCTACCTATCTGAGTTAGTCACTGCGGGTGAGGCGAACCCTCGCAGGAAAAAACCTGGAGGGGTTCCTTTCGGGCGAGAAGATAGAGCCAGACGAGTGCTCGGCATGACACAACGAGTGGAAATCCACTCATATGGTGATCTACATCTGGCTTCTCAACTCCTTAGTCCTGTCTATTGCCGCCATAGTAGATGGCATTGAGATGGTGAAGGATGTGTGAAAGAAGTTGAGGCAGACCTATGATGGTGTGGGAAGCAACTTACGGGTCTTCCAGATCAAAGGAAAGGTTGATGACACCGTACAGGAAGAGAAGACAGTGCAGGAGTGTGACACGGAGTTGGAGCGTCTGTTGCTGGATTACGATTACACCTCAGATCGGACAAGCTACGGGGACCCGAAGTGTAAAGAGAGACATGTATGTCTATAGGAGAAGACGATGAAATTTCTCAAAGGTCCGACTGCAGCATTCGCTCAGAGGATAGCCCCTACTTCTCGTCCAACCGAAGATCCCCGCTCTTGAGGAGGCTATCTCAGCCATGATCCAGGAGAAGATACACATCAGACTGCAGGCGGGGACATGTGGTTCTCCTGAAGCAAAGTTAGCACTGCTAGCCACCAGCTTGGACGACACAGGGCCTAAGGGAGAGGCCTGATAGCACAATCGACAGTGCTACAACTGCGAGAAGATGGGCCACCATTGATATGCTTGTACCAAACCAACTAAGGAGGGAGATTCAAGTGGTGGATGGGGACAACTCGGTGGACGAGGACATTTTGGAGGACGTGACCGTGGTCGTGGGGGTCGATGAGACGGTCGAGGAGGTTATCGGACGAACCTGCTAGTAGCAGAAGGAGTGGAGGAGCTGGCGACACCTTTACCGAGGAGGATTAGGTACTGGTAGACATGCTGGAGATGCTCAGGAGGAAGCAGCGAATGTCAAATAATAGAGACAAGAGGGACGCAATAGAGGAGGCGTCCACCTCATTCTTCGCTGGAGACAACGCCGCCTTATATGCCCATCCATCAGAAGGTACTGATGACTCACTTGCACTTGCATCTGTTACTTCCCTTAAATCGTCAGATTGGATTATCGACTCGAGGGCATCTCGACATGTGACGTGGAATGCTAGTGATTTCTCCTCCTATATTGTAACACCCAGTTTCTAAAATAAGGATAATTTTGAAATTTTGTATTTTAATTTATTTAATTAGGATAATTAATTAATAATATAATTTTTGGTGATTTTTAATCATTTTAAAACTATTTAAAATTATGACTTATGATTTGGTGTTTGCTAGTGTAACCCTAGAGCCTAGCCATGTGATTAGGGTATTTCATTTATCATTTTTAGCTTGAAGATATTTTGGTCATTTTGAATTAATTGAATTTAATATATATTTATTTGGAATTTAATATAATTAATGGGATGGTGTGATTTTAATATCATTTAATTGATTGTCTTGTGTTGTGTTTAGCCTAACCTAGATGTTGACTCTAGTTAAAGTGACTTGATTAGCATGGTGAGACCCTAATCTAACTTAAGTCAATCTAAGTTAGTCATGTAGGAATCAAGACTTGGATAGAAGGCTTAGTTATTTGGACCATAGGCTTGATACTTAAAATTTGGTTCCATGACTAGTACAAATAGGTCCATAGCCCATTAGACTCAACCATAACCCTAACTATCACTTTATGACCAGCCATCTAGGGCTATTCCCCCTATAAATAATCTCTTCATTTATTGTTCTTGCCTCTTTATTGAGATTTCAACATTTTGGAGAAAGAGGTAATGTCATTTCTTCTCCAATCCCTAGATTCTTCATTTTAATTCCTTTTCCACTCTAGTCTTTTGTATATGATCCTAATCTAGTCCTGTTTCATGTTCATGGAGAGAAATCTCAGGTTTGAACCAATTTGGAGTACTTGGCCATCAAGGAGAACACCCCCCATTTGAGGCTTTTTCTTGCAAATTGCACATATAGGTAAATTCATATTCCCTCCATCAAATTTCGTTTTCTTTGCATGGATAGAAAGCCCTAGGTGTCCCCTAGCCGTAGGTATTAGATTTGTGTCGATTCATGTCCGTTTGGTGTCCGTATCGGACACGTATCAATGCATATATGTAAGTGTTCGATGAAATGTTTGTGTGAAATAAATTATGTTAATTGCAGAATCTAAATGAATAGAAAATTAAGTCATTATATGTACATCACAAATCAATTAGACTGAGTCAAAGTTTGGAAGTTTTTGTGTCCAAAATGGACACGCACACACGCGTACAGGCCCCGTACCCATGCCCTGCTACCCGATACCAAATTCTCCCTGTACACGACACTTGGGCACACCAAATTTGGTGTGCTCATGGGGGCCATGACTGTCAGGCCACCCACAAAATTTTGGGTGATATGGTGGAGTATCGAGGGAGTTATCGAGCCGGTACTGAATTTGCACTGTCGCACACGCACTGCACCGCGGGAAATTCCTCACTGATACGCACGTGTAACTCTCGACACGACTCACGTGGACACGAGATAGACACGTGTACACGAACACATAGACCTACCCTAGCTATCGACACGTGCACGACACTTGTGGATGTGTGTGTCGTGTCCTAGCCCGACTCACATACGTGCACGAGGTTGCCTGTGCAGTGTTTTCACATTCTGTGTAAATTAGTGTTTTGGACACGTTTGTGTCCACTTGTTTGGACACAAACACCATGTTTGACACGTGTATGCATGACTCAATGTTTACCAACCTTTGCATTTGGTTTTTACCATGTTTTGATATTCGAAATTGGTTTTTTTCCTAATGTTCACTGATACATGTTCAGTTCTTCAGTTTTTCAGAATTTAAATGTTAATGAATGTAAAATTTAGGTTCAATTGATAATGTGTAAACGTAAATACATGTCAGGAATTTAGTTTTCCATAACAGGATTTTGAAACTAAGTGTTAGGATTCGAATGGGTTCAAATATAGAAATCTGGGATTAACTCCTCATGAGGAACCTGAGAAATAAATTCAAATGAAACTGAAATTCGAAAATGGGATATATATATTTGAATCAGAAAATTGTGTATTGATTGTAGGAAATGAACTGATTTTTTTGCATGAAACAAGGTTCATGAAACCTGAGACTGATTCCTAATGTTGAATGTGACTTGGTAAGGATTCTAGTGTTGATTTTAAGTTCAAAATCTGAGAAATTGATAAGTTTACTAATATTCAAATGAGATGGGTTTATGCATGAATCTGAGTTTATAAGTAAACTAATTTTGAGTATTTTAACTGAGCCTGAGAACTCCATACCATACTGTCACATATTGAAAACCACACGCACATATTACTGCTACAGTAAAACCTCTTACACACAAATATGATTTTTCTCACACATTGGCACACACACATTTTCATTGTTATGGTCACTCACATTTCAAACACATAAACTCTATCAGACACACATTACTTATTTTTCTAGGTTCAATTCTCTCTCACTGTCACATACACACACATATGAATATCATACATGCACCCACACAAATCTTGAACACACATTGGTTCATTGTCTTGCAACACACACACAAACAACTGAATCACAACACTCACATACATTGCCACACATATTGGTTCACTATTACACTCACACACATATGAATTTAATTTCTCTCACACTCACTCACATTGCAATCACACCCACATGTGTATCATGACACCCACATATGAGAACATCACACACACACACACACACACTCATGACTCACCCTTCTTTTCTTTCCTTCCCTCTACATGTATATATATATATATATATATATATATATATATATATATATATATATATATATATATATATATATATATATATATATATATATATATATGATTATCTAGTACCTATATAGCTTCCATATATGTATATATATATATATATATATATATATATATATATATATATATATATATATATATATATATATATAAATATGAGTGTAATATATATATACTAATGTGATAATGTAATGTGGCATGAATATTACTTTTACCTATATAAATGGCATGTATATAGACATGTGGGAAATTGGTATGTAAATATGGAAATTGTTATGTGCAATGCCTAACATGTGTGTATGGCTCATGGCCTATGTAGTTAGCCTATATTATCCTAATGAGGAAGTTTTGTGTATATGGATTGTATCCACATGACTTTACTATATTGTAAACTTGTGTGACTTGAATAGTGTGTGCTTGCTAGGATAGTTTTGGTTAGTGACCTAGATGGTATTGTTAAGCCTAGGTTAGATCAGCTCAGACTAGTTTGACCTTGTCTGACCTTGTTTGACCTAACTAGACTAGTGTTGACCTAGTTTGACTGTCAGAGTTGACTAGAGTTGACCAAAGGTTGACTTTAGTCTAGATTGACCTAGATTCATATAGAATGCATTGAATTGTATCTTATTATCATTTTAGACATATTGTGACTTGTGCTGTTCTATAGGAGACAGACACCACTCCTCGGACAGTAGATATTCTTCAGATACTCAGGATACAGGCGAGTACATTCTCTGACTGTTTCATACTTGCTAGAACGTCTATTCTTGCCATAGATTAATTTACTTGATGCTGACACATTGGTAACACGGATTGGTACTATATGGATCTTCTTTTGCGATGTTATCTCCTTTATGTTCACTAAATACATATTGTGATGTACGTTTCACTAACATATTGTATTTATTGAATACCCTTATCATTGTACACTCATTGTGCATATTGTACTCTCATTATCACATTGAGCTCTATTGTACAAGCCATTGTACAAGCCATTATATAAGGTAACGTAACTGAATTGGATCCTTGTGTATTGATTGGGGAGGGAGAGTAGAAATGGTTATGTGATCAATCCTATTGTATAAGAAATTGTATATGTCCATGGTACACCCACGTACAAAGGAGTCCCATTTTATTGTATAACCTAACCCGTTTATATAACCATATTGTACTCTAAATCACACATTGCTTTTAGTTCTTACTTATCATATATAAATATTTCCTATTATCATATCCTTCTGTTTTTCATATACATCTTCTTTCAGCGTTTCATGTATCTTACTCTATTGCACGTTATATTTTCTAACCTGTTATGATCTGCGTGAGATGTATTGTGCTCGCTCCTGTCCTGACTAGACCCTGTTGAAAATTTTACAGAGGATGAGGCCCGCGTAGACACCTATTATGGGACAGCTGTAGACGACACTTGTGACCCGGACTTCCAGTCGGATCCACTAGCTGTAGAGACTGAGGCTCCCTAGTCTAGGCTTATATTATTTTCTTGTCATTTGAGTTTGAGTTGTATATTGGGATCTGTATATTCTGGATATTGTTGAGTTGTATCTTAGACACTTAGTATCATCTCTCTATTGTATGTCTTGTGGATTTGGTTTCGTATCTTTCTATCTATCTTATCGTACTTCTACCCTAGATGTGATTGAGATTGTATTCTGTTATGTCACCCCCATTCGGGGAGTATAACTGTGCATCACCATATATTATTAGATGTTGTGACCTAGGACAGCGTTCTACCGTTGACATTGCGGCGTAGGCTGGGCGTTGTTACGTTCTCGTACCCTTACAGCGGGTGCGGGTCGTGACATACACTCACCTAGCATCAGCAAATAATATTTAGACAACTGATGGCACTTTCCAACTAGTGGTCGATAAGGGTACTGTTAATTGTACAGGTTCAGTAAAATTATCCAATATTTTATATGCTCCATCATTTCCAGTCAGTCTCTTGTCCATTAGTTCTATAATCCTTCAACACAAATGCATTGTTTCTTTTGATATCCCTAAGGTGATCTTCCAGGAGAAAGAGACGGGATGAAAACTTGGGACTGGCACTTGACATATGGGACTGTGGTACCTGGATCGAAAAGGACTAGGCTCAGCACTAATGTCTATGGCATAGAAGGCTGGTATGGGAGGACTGCAGATGAGGGCCAAGAATACTTTGATACTCCATCATAAGAGGTTGGGACATTCTTTTTTTGACACTTTAAGTAAATTGTATCTAGATATTTATTAAAAATCAAATAAAGAGAAACTAGTATGTGATGCATGAGAGTTAGACAAACTTACTAGGAGTTTATATATTGGTACGGGTCACATGAGCTCTTCTATTTTTGAGGTAGTACACTCTGATGTTTTGGGTCCTTGTGCCACTAATACTATGAATGGTTATAAGTACTTATTTCCTTAATTGATTGTGCTTCTCGTGTCACCTGGTTGTATCTGATGAAAAATAAGAGTGATGTACCTACTTGTTTCTGAAATTTTCATAAACATGTCCAGACTCAGTATGGGACAATTGTGAAGGTACTGAGGTTTGACAATGGAACATAGTATACAAATAGAATACTTGTAGAATACTTGTCAGTACACAAGAAAAAACATCAGACTACCTGTGCATATACATTTATACAAATGGCGTAGCAGAAAGGAAGAACAGACACCTTCTGGAGGTCGCAAGAAGCATGATGATCGACATGAATGTCCCACAGAGTCTGTGGAGGCATGCAGTGTTGACAGCAGCTCAACTAATCAACAGAATACCTTTGAAGGTCCAGAGATGGAAGTCTCCATGTGAAATATTGTAAGACAATAATAGTGGGATACTCCTACTGAAGGTATTTGGGTGCACATGTTTTGTAAAGGACAACATGCCGTCAGTTGGGAAGCTTGATCCTAGATATATCTTCGTGGGCTATTCGGCGACTCAGAAGGGGTACGTGTGCTGGAGTCCAATAGAAAAAAAAGTTTATAAGTATGGATGTCCACTTCTGGAATCATGAGCCATACTACCGTCAGGAGAGAACTTTAAACCAAACGCCTAATACTGCCAGTATGAGGCGAAAGGGAGAGAAAGAGCTCGGTGGTGACCGATTTAGGAGTTTGGCATGGAGGCACGGTTAAGGAGAAGTAGGAAGGTAAAGAGGAACATGGGAGAAGATGAGAGGTGCTAGGCCTATGGCTCATGGGGATTTACTTACCTACAGCAGGAGAGGGAAAAAACTACAGGACTAGTACCTACATTGACAGTGCCAAGTCCCCTGCCTGCATCCGTATCGACTCTTGGGACACCTACACTACCACCACCACCCCCTTCAGGTGATATCATTCTCCCTACTCCCATACCATTATCAGTACGGAGGACCACTCACAGCAATGCAAAAAATCCTTCAGACAGATTTGGTTGGGACCTTATTCAGTTTGTTTCTTATGACTATATCTCTTCTTGTCATGGAGCATTTATTGCATGTTTGGATAGTATTACTGTACCTAACAATTGGCAGGTTGCTAAGAACGATCCAAAGTAGAAAGCGACAATGCTCGAGGAGTTAGGAGCTCTTGAAAAGAACCACACTTGGGAGCTGGTGAGACTGTCTGAAGGGAAGAGCGCAGTCGAATGCAAGTGGGTCTTTGCTATGAAAAAGAACCCAAATGGACAGTTTGAGCGTTATAAAGCTCGACTAGTGGCAAAAAAGATACAGCCAGACGTACGACATCGACTATGACGAGACCTTTGCACCAGTCGCAAAGATGAGTACTGTCAGGACCCTGATTTCTTTGGCAGCGAATGGTGGATGGAAGCTATACCAACTGGATGTGAAGAATACATTTTTTCATAGGGATCTGGTGGAAGAGGTATACATGGAGATACCACCAGGATTCGACACCAACCAGACAGTAAAAAAGGTCTGCAGGTTGAAGAAGTCCCTCTATGGACTAAAGTAGTCTCCTCGGGCGTGGTTTGATAGATTCAGGCGGGCGATGATAGGGATGGAATATCAGCAAATCAATGCTGATCATACTATATTCTTCAGACGGAGAGGAGGCCACATCACCATGCTTGTGGTGTATATGGACGACATTATTATCACATGAGATGATGAGCAGGAGATCGCCCGACTCAAGGGAAAGCTTGGCAGGGAATTTGAGGTAAAGGACCTTGGTCTTCTTCGCTACTTTCTTGGGATAGAGATCGCTCGAGATGTAGAGGGGATTGTTCTTTCTCAGAGGAAGTATGCATTGGACCTTCTTACAGAGACATGAATGTTGGGATATAAACCTGCAGCAATGCCAATAGACCAGAGGTTCAAGTTAGAGGCCGAGGCTGGAGATCCAGTTGATCGAGATAGATACCCGGGGCTGGTGGGCAAGTTAATCTATCTGAGCCACACATGACCGAATATCTACTTTGCAATGAGTATGGTGAGCCGCTACATGCACGATCCACGGAAGGGTCATATGGATGCAGTGTGCCAGATCTTGAGGTACTTGAAGGGTGCCTCCGGGAAGAGGCAAATATTCAAGAAGAACAATCATGTGAGCATTGAAGGCTACTGTGATTCTGACTGGGCTAGCTATACTGATGACAGAAGGTCTACCTCAGGATATTACATATTCGTAGAAGGCAACACAGTCTCCTGGAGGAGTAAGAAGCAGTATGTGGTGGCCAGATCGACAGCGAAAGCAAAGTACAGAGCTATGGCCCTGGGAGTTGCAGAACTGCTATGGTTGAAGAACATGCTGGTAGAACTAAAGTTGGATCAAGGAGCCAAGATAAAATTATGGCATGACAACCAATCAGCTATTAGTATTGCCAACTATCCACTACAGCATGACAGGACCAAACACATCGAGATTGATAGGTTCTTCATCAAAGAGAAGCTGGATAGCGGATTGCTGGAGCTTACCACGTTCCAACCAGGGATCAGATAACAGACAAACTAACCAAGGGACTTACCTCTGTGAGCATGATTAGAGGATGTGACAAGATGGGATTAGTGAATATCTTTCGCTCATCTTGAGGGAGAGTGTTGGAATACTTAGTATGATTGAATATTTAGTATGTCATATTTAGTAGATTGTATTAGCATAAAGGAATTGGAATATCCTGTGACATATTTGGTATGCCAGAATATGCCACAGAATATTCCATCATTGTAATATTGACTGTATGGCTATATAAATCCAAGATGACTATCAATAAAATCATCAATCAATTACAAAAATATATATATCAACTATCTAGCTCAATCACAACAAGGACAATAAAGATGACAAGGTATATAACTAAAATTCTCTAGATTAGTAACTAGAAAATAAATCACATAAACAAATCCTGTTAAAAATAAATAAAATAAATAAGTATAAAGAAGCTAGCCAAACCATTATCACCCAAAGCTAAGATTCTAGGATTGGTCTCCAAAAGTTGCCACATCCTCGTGGGAACTATAATTTGTAGGATAGCCCTTATCTAAATACTTATCTAGTCAGGATTGAAACAACTGCCTAAAGCTAATAAAAATAAATAACAATGAACTACACATGTAAGTAATAATCTAGCACAAAAAGTACAATCTATGAATTAACATGATAATTATGGAAATGAGCTACGATATAAAGTAGCACTATATATGATCTCGGACTAAGAGAATATAGAAACTAAATAACATGAATAGGAATTGTCATGCCTAAGAACCAGAATACTAGCAAGTAGGGGCGAACTAAGTCAGCTATGTATACCAAAGTACTCCAGTACCCTGAATATGGTCAAAGATATAGATGTAGGGGTTACTAATACAAGCCAATAGTCAATCATAGGTCAAGCAAATCCTATATATCTTAATCACATGCAAGTAAGTAAATACAAGAATACGACCATTAACATATAAGATAGTAAAGCATCCCAAACTATAGTATATAGATGATCATGAATCTAGTAATACAAAATGAATAACTAGCAAGAGTGTAAATCATACATGATCAACTCTACCTGCAGTCTAAAAAATATATAAATCATGTCTAAGCCCGTAGGCCAAATTTTAAGTCCAAAATACGAGCTAAACACGTGCTCGGTGGCTAAACGCTACAAAAAACTCTCTCTATATAATAGTAGGTACGAGAAAGAATGTCCAGTTAGGCACCCTGGTGCTCCGGGTGGCTGCCATCGAGTGGAAGGTCTGGTAGATCCTTAGGCACCTCTATAAAATTTGGCCAAATAAAATCAGTGGATTCATACCCCCAATAGCAAGTACCATAAAGGAAGCTAAACTATAAACTAAACCAGCATTGAAAGCATAAAAATGAAGTAATGTGTAGGCAACTCTAGAGGAGGGTAAATAGAGTTTGTGTCAGTAATAACCAATTAAAAAATTAACTCTATACCAAGTCCAGAAAGCAACTATCAAGAGGATATATAACCAGAGTAGTAATGCGGAAATTAAGAGAGATCAGAAGAGCATACGCAAACACAGCGATTTAACCTCGTTTCCCTCGTGGATGACTAGTCCAGGCCAGAGAACTCTCGCTCAGGATTGAAATCCACTATTTGTGAAATAGCGTACACCACGCGCCTTTAGTCCGAAGAGCACGTAAACTTCTTTACAAAATATGAGCTTTTAGATCGAAGCGCTCGAACACTTCAACTTCGCGGAAAGCGAAACTTAGAATTTTTCAAGTGACTTTTCTTTCACTCTTTCACACAACTTCTAGCTGATATCGCACTAAGCACCTTAGGCAAAGGAGAGTTGTGGCTTAGGAGATATGGAAGAATGGGGCTTAGAGTAGTAGAGCTTAGAAAGCTTGAATATTTGAAGGTAAGATATGATTTGAAATGAAAGAATTCAAGCTCTATTTATACTACTCTGGAGGCAGAGTTCGTCCCGAATTCTGTCCCAAGAATTCAAATTTGACGTTGGACAGCTTGGATCATGGTGTTCCTAAAAATCAACTTTCTGAAAATTAGAGGGCAGAGTTGAGCCCGAACTCTGTCTCCATTGGGACATAAGTTCTCAATGGGCTATGGTGGTTTGGTTTGGTTCAGGAATTGGTCTGTTTGTATTGTAGAGCTTGGAGAGATATGTCTAGGGATTGAGATGACACAGTATGACTCAACGTACACATTCTCGTAGACTCAATAAATTGAAAATTATAGACTTGGAATAAATAGAAAAACGAAGAGCCCTTTGATGATGCCCTTCTTCTGATATTTGAGCAGACCTGAAGACGCTTTTTTTTTACAACAGTCATCCAAAGATATACAAATCTAGATTCTGAATACCTTTCCGGGGCTTTGCCCCCGAACCTCCACGGGGGGCGCGGCTCCCTTGACTCCTGTCTGCTGACCGGGAGCGGAACCCCGATATGAGGCCCGATAGGTCGCTAGGCGGTTTAGAGAAATTTTTTTGTATGATACCGTCTTTAGCTCATCATTAATTTTCTATTGCATATGTCCTGATTTGATCATGTTTGATCATGCTTACCATGTCTATAAATACATGTTAGGCGAGCAAAACAGTATGTTGCAGTACGATACACTATAGCAATATGATATTGAACAATTAGGACAATGCTAAGTTTAAGTAGCAATATGATAGTGAGTATATGAATATTAGTGACATCATTATGTTAAACTTAATTTATTAGACATATTCAAAAATACGATGTAATCATTGGGCTAACAAAAAAATACTAAACTAAAGCAATAAAAGCAAGCATGAATAATGTAAAGGTACTACAAAAATATGAAAGAAAACTGAAAATATGTAGTAAAACCGGGCATATGAGCATGTAAGTAAAACCAAGCTTGTGATCATGTAAGGTGAAGCCGAGCAAGTAAACATGTAAGTATAGCCGAACATGTAAGACAAGCAGTGAAACGAAATATGTAAACATGTAGTAAATTCGGACATGTAGTAGGAATAATAGCATGTACAGGAATATCAGGAATCTGAGTACCGAAATAAATAAGTTAAGACAAGAGTAGATTATGCAAGATAGAAAATGGACTCCATCTATCAATCGCGGTCAAGCAATGAGTCCAGCTTGATACATTACCTAATTAGGATTATTATAATCCTAATTACTAGCATATGCACTTTCAGAAATCCAATCCGGCTGTCCATCCTACAGACTATCCAATTCATCCAGGCCGCAGATGCAAGGATATATGTACAGTATGTACATTTTCATAAGAGATGTGTATCCTAAAGAGGTAGCTCCACTTGACTGCGAGACAATAGAAGTACAATATACTGGATTACCCCACTCGACGGTGTGCTAGAAATGTGCCCCTCCTGACAGAGAGCAACTAGTCCATTGTATAGGTCAGAATAAAGGGCTTGCAAGCAACCGAAAAAATCTTTCCTCCTAATGCATGTAGATAATCAAGCTAGTTGTTTAATTCTTAACATTTTTATTCAGGATTCCAGGTGTGGCATTCCGCAGAATCATCCTAGACATGTGACATGCAAGACAAGACAAGATAAACAACAATGTACTATAACAAGCCACAATAAGGGCACAAGTATCAAGACCAGAGTACGCTACGATGAGCTACTATATCAAGCTAGACAAGACAAGAATCAAGGGTATGTCATGACGGGCCACCATATCAAGCTAGATAGGACAAGAATTAAGAGTGTGCCATGATGGGCCACTATCACGTAAGCTAGACATGTACGAAAAATCCCGACAAGCATGGTAGTACATAACAAGAAACCAGGCATAACATATACATGAAAGCAATAAGCAAAAATAAATCATAAAACCAAAAAAATAAAAAATTATCAAACTTGGGTACCCTGAAGGTATACATGAGGTATACTCTAGTATATCGGTGATATACCAGATAATGGGGACACAAAACTTGCTGAAAAATATAATGCACAGGATCGATATACTGGCGGTATAGAACAGTACACCGGCGGTATACTATTATTTGTAACAACAGGTTTTCAATTTAAAAGGACCCAAAATCGGTATATTGTTGGTATGTAAGGTATACCGACGGTATGCCTTTTGTGTTCAAAAAATAACACTAAGGACTTGAAACAAGTTTCGAAACCAAATCTCATCCCGAAAGTTGTAGAATTCAAGTATAACCATGAAAACAATACTAGAAGAAGGTCGTGCATTGCACATATACTAAGTCTCATGAAAAGTACTCCGGTATCGTTTCCAATACAAAGTTTTTATACTAAAAAACATCAGGATTTCACAGAAAAAACAAAGCCTAGCTCATACCAAATTTCGAGACGGTCAAAATGATGAGAATATCAAGAGAAACATATATAGTAAAGAAAGTACTAGACAATAAGGGAATATCAAAGCAATAAAAATAAAATAGCAGTAAAAATAATATTCTATAGAAGCTCAAAAAATGAATGGGCACCACTCATAAGAAGGCACCAGAATCAAGTGGCGCCTAGTCAATAACATGCGCAAGAACCAGGTTACGCCCACATCAAGGTGCGCGAGCTCCACATGGTGAACTTCTTCTAGAAGTTGTAACGATCGCCATCATTACTAACATCATAGCAGTCGAAGAATATCTCTTCGAATCCTGAGCAATACGGCGCTTGAGAAGATTTTGTCAGCATTAAATGCTGATAACTAGCTCACGCAAGCCATCGAAGGGTGCGAGAAATTTCCACAATGCAGAAGACAGAGCCAGAGGTGCCAGTTATCAAGTTGTGCCGACGCAACCTAGCTAGTTGGTGCCACCTGATTAATTTTTTGTCCAGAAGCTAGATGACATGGCATGTTTGCCACTAATTTCGAAGAACGTGTCCGCTACACTGCCTACGACCACACACATCTCAATGACAGGATGCCATGCGTCACCAGCAGTTAAAGTAACCGTTCATGCAACTGGATAGGAGGCGCGTAACACAGGTTGTGCGCAACTCAGAAAACAGTTATTTTATAACTCTATAAATAGAGTTTCAAATCAGTTCTAAAGCATCACTAATGATCATAATCTTCTGCTAAAGTGTTGTTGCATTCTCTAAAGGCTTGTGTCTTCAATATCACATCGTCCAATGGATAAAGTGATCGTCTTTTGATCAGATTTCTATAGTTGTACTTTCCCATAAATTATTGTACTCTTGTACTTTCTTTCTTTCTTAGTTTGTAGAAATTAAACATTTGTTTTTACAAACAAAATTGTGACACTACTGGAGACGACTTTCTCCTCCAACGAGAAAGTGACAACTCAATGTGATACCATGTCGATCGGCAAGACGTAGAAGACCTTGGTCGTACAAGTCGACCAAACAGCCTATGAAGCCATGATTAGTGCTGGGGGTGCTAGGTGTGCCACTGTGGCTACCAAGAACAAGGCCCGCGCCATATGGACTCCCAAGTCCTCAACAACACCAATCACTGTGTCTGCGCAACCTGTTGCCTCTCTAGCACAAAATAAAAGGAAATACCCTTTGGCTACTCCCTCTTCTTCTCCAGTTCTGAACTCGGAGAACAACCTATATAGTAAGGCTACTAATCAGAACAAAAGAAAGCGCCCTTTGGCCTTTTCTCATTCTGTGTAAGCTGCGCCTATTCTCGCCCTGGCGCAAAACAAGGGAAAACACTTTTTAGCTAATCCCTCATCCTTCCCAAGGCTTAAACTTGCTGGGAATACACCTATTTCTTTCCGGGCACAAAATAAAGGAAAGTGCCTTTTGGCTTTTTCTCTTACCCGATCCTTGACTCGGTAGAAAATACTTCTGGTTGCGCCCTTGCGCCAATCAATACAAAAGCTCTTTTGGGCAGAAACTCTACTCATCCTGATAGAGATAATCAAATCTCTGGCAAAAGAGTAAGTTTTATTCAAAATGAACTTTCTGCTACCCAGTTGCGCCATGCTAAGTGCACAGGAATAGGGTGCGCAGCACAAAAAGGCATTCTACCTACTCCCAAGAATTCAAGTCAGGATTTGCCAACCCTGCGCATCTCAAGATCCAAACAAGGCAAGTTGCTGGTGTCTCAAACAGACACATAAGTGGCACACCTATCTGGCTTGCGCACCTATTTCAACATACGCCAGTCAAGATAATTTCAGCAAGAGATAAACAACCTGCGCTCGTAGCCAACTTGCGCTAGAGGATGACCTCTGAAGTCAAAAATTCTCTTACATATGCTAATCAGCTCAGCACCTCCTTGTACACTCAGAGTATAAGACACCTCAAGAATCGGAATCATGTTCCTAATGTCATCAAGGAATATATCCGTCTGACTTTTTCTCGTTCTGTCGTTGTAATCGATCTCCGTAAACTTCTTGCGCAGAAGCGAAAGATTGTAAGGCCGTCTCATCTACTTGTAGCTCTACAACAAGAACATCACTATAATCATCACCATGAGGTAGTCATCAAATGTTATTTCTAATCAGCTAAGCGGTTTATCTTCGACCGTTTAAACTATGCTCAGACTCCTGAACCAGTGGTAGTAGATGAAGATGAATTATTGTACGCTTCTGTCAATATGACATCCCGAAGCAGTGGGGTGGAAAGCATCCGAGACGTAATGCATCCTGCAATCCCAGTCAATAAAACTTGGATCGAATCTGTGATCCAGTGAAGGGGTCTATCGACACACCAGATCAAGAAGCCGAGATACAATCGGTCAAAGAAATCTTCCTTCTGACCGAAAACAATTGATTAAAAGAATCTTCCTTTTGACCAAGAATCAATCGGTCAAAGGAATCTTTCTGACTCTGAGCAAGATTTCTTCAGTCAAAGGAACCTTCCTATACCTTATCCTGGGGGTAGTTCCTTATATGACTTGGATGCCGACAGTGAAAGTTCTGAGCGGACCATCTTTTCTACCAGTTCCTTTTCAGTGGCCAGAGAAGTGACAACATATATCACTAATGAGGAACAAGATGTATCTAGTTCTAACAGTAAAGAGCAGAGAATTGCTGTATTGGAGACTAGTTTGAAGAGCATGGCTAAAATGATCATAGGCATGCATGCTGTGATCATGGCACAACGTACGGTTCAACCAGTTGCGAATTCGATTCTGACCCAAGAACCTGTAATGGCATCTGTTCTCGTCAACATTGGTCTGTGGGTACAG
Organism: Iris pallida; assembly: GCA_029216955.1. Classification (NCBI taxonomy): domain Eukaryota; kingdom Viridiplantae; phylum Streptophyta; class Magnoliopsida; order Asparagales; family Iridaceae; genus Iris; species Iris pallida. Next base: position 19,222,917 of record JANAVB010013999.1, on the reverse strand, counting down.
TCTTCTCATACTACTTCAGTATCAGTTCAGGCTACTCCAAGTCAGTCTGGTGCTGGGGGTGGTGCATATCATGCAGTCCCTCCTCATAACACACCAAATCAGTCCACTGCTCCACAAATAGTGGGAGATGCTAACGAGGTCGTAAAACTTTGGCGTACTCCGTTTGAAGCATTCAAATAGAAAGACGGCCTACAGAAGCTTGGAATTAAACAACCTTATCCTATAGAGTGGAAGGAAGTTCAATTTCTTCCAAAATACAAACATCCTACCATTATGCTGTTTTATGGCAATACATCCCCAAGCCAGTAACTCAACCACTTTGAGGTAATTATTGATCAACTTTAGCCGAACGATGCTCTACTTACTAGGGTATTCGTAGGTTGCTTAGCTGGTACAACTTACGACTGGTACCGCAGTTTGCCAGACGGTTGCATAACCTCCTATTCTGGATTCAAATAAATATTCCTGGAACAATTTTCTAAGGGAACAAATGACATGACTATGTTAGCCCTCATCAAAATTAAACAGTGGCATAATGAAACTACTGAATGTTTTATTGAACGATTCCGTCGTGAGGTACTCAAAATGCCTCTAGAAACTATAGATGCTCTGACTATAGACATATTCAAATCAAACTTTTTACCTATAATCAACATATGGACTGGCTCTACACAGTTTCAAGATTGGCCTTCCTTCATAGTAAATACCAAGGCAGCAGAAGAAAGTGCCGACAAGCTCAAACAATTAGGCATTCAGATGCCTAATCTTGACAGAGATGAACGTGCTGCATCCAACAGCAGTGGCCGTTAGAATGACCACAAAGACAAAGAGACTTTGTCTATCAATATTAAAGACAAAAAAGCTCTAGCCTTCAACATAGGTCAGTCAACACCTACTCCAACGGCACCACCACAAAGGGCACCACGTCCGAAAGAAAAATACTCCTTCGATGAGGATGATAGCATGAGCATCTTTGATTGCTTGATCCAGAGCAATAAACTTCAGTTGCCGGACGCAAAGCGGCAAGAGAAAATAGGTAAAACTGAGCATCCTAAATATTGTGTGTATCACAGGTTTATTGGACACCCGACTCAAGCATGCTATGTGCTCAAAGGGAAGATCCAAGAGATGACAAATTCGGTGCAATCACTCTTCAGCAGGATGAGAAGACCATAACTGCTAATATCATTTCTCTACAATTTGGCAATTTTCTTGCTTAACTTATGCAGGATGGAGTCATACCCATCCCGAAAGCTATTATAGAGATTTTCAATCTTCCACCTGCACGAATTGATGGTCTTATTCCTCTGCCAACTGATAAGGAAGAGATTATATAGATCCATCCTAATTTGGTGGCTGACTTTGAAGCACCTTCTTCATCCACGAAGTCCAAGAAAGCAGCCAAATATAAGTCATGTCATATAACTTTATTGCGTGAACACTGTCTTCCACCTTTAATTGCTACCTTCACCTCGTCGATAGATTCTTTTTCTTCTTCTTCTTCTGAGACAATGCTGCCAAAGCTAGAGGCCAATTACCAACCAACCTTCCATCTATATAGTTAACAATCCTGCAAACTCATGACGAAGATGGGGTATGATTTACAAAAGGCTCCTGGCCTGAATCATGGAAAAGGATCTCTTGTACCTCTTTCTCTATGCCTTTCACATAACCAATCTCCTGTTGGTTTGGGTTTCTGGACAGACTCTTCATCTTGTCAAAAGAAGTCTTCCAAAAGCAAGATTCGGACAAAGAGTTGTAATATGATATCCTTCGAACCTGTATCCGAAGAAGAAGCCTTAACTGGTGCCAGGTCTGGGAGAATTTACCTGAAAGACTATTTAGAAGGTCAAGAGAGACCTGCACCAGCTCTGGAGGCTCCTCCAGTATTATCTCTTCCTGCTGTCAATGTTTTTTTGCCTTTATCGCCTCCTGTAGAACCAACTCCTCCAAAATCGATGGCAGTCAACAGAAGAAAATAGCCTGTCTGCTTCGATAAAGTATTAAAGAAGACTCCAGCTCTTGGACTTGAGAAGCCTTATAACTTTGATATATTGGCTCAACTGGCTAATACTCCAGCAAGGTTATTAATCGAACACCTGTATCTTTCAAAAAAAATTCGAGAAACATTGAGTGAAGCTTTGATGCAAGCCGACACTTGTCTGACACTCATTAAGAAGCCAGATGAGAAGCCTGTGACCTGCTTTTATTGTTAGAGAGTGATGGAACTAATGCCCAACATCACCTTTACACAAGATGATATACTGTTGGAAGATAATCGACATGATCGGTCTCTCTATTTTACGGGATATGTCGATATAATGAAGGTTGACCATATCCTGATCGATCATGGGTCTGCACTCAGTATCATGCCAAAGACTCTACTAAATGCTCTGAAGATCCCTGTGCATAATCTTTCCATAACTATCATAAAAATCCTGGTATTTAATTCCGGTAGAAGTGAAAGCCTAGGGAAGATTTGCCTAAAATTATAAATCGGCAATCTTCGTACAAAGTTCACCTTCTATGTGATCGACAATCATGGCTCCTATAATGCCTTGCTAGGAAGATTATTTTTGCATGAGCATAATATCGTGCCATCAACTCTTCATCAATGCTTCAACTATGTGGACGTCAATGGAGAGGTCCAAAAGGAGGTGGCTGATCTTAACACCTTTCGGGGTATCAAAGCGTATTGTCCTAATTTTTGAATATACAAGGAGGAATTCATGAAAGTTGTACTGCCATGGATACTGAGGAAGATCAGAAGGACACACCAGATGATGTCTTTGTGATTTCGGTCAAAGGATGTACTTCTTGTCCTTAATCCTCTCAGACGTTGACCATTCATCTTTCTTCTCATGCTAAACATCCTTCTTCTGAAAAAAATAGAATAGAGGGAGCTCACCTCTTCTGAACCTCTTATTATCGACCTTTGTCGTAACAAGCCTCCTCCTTCTCCTTCTCCTCCTCTAGTTATCAATCTTACCAAGTTTTCTGCTAAGGCCAAGAACCCTATTGTAAATGATGATATACAAATCAATAAAGTAGCATCTCCTTTATAGTATACTGATATCTTTTATTATACTTGATGTTACTTAAAAATGCTAGATAACTTCGAACCACTTACAATAGGAGCAGTTCAACCTCTCCAAGATGATGTATTGCTCGAACCAGTGCAAGTCTCCTTATTCTTAGTTCCTTCCAGGAAGAAAGATAAACTTTCTATACTTTTAGTAAAGGAACATAGCAGAAGACTACGCCGGATAACGAAGAAGAAAATGAAGATAACGGGAGGCTCCAACTACGTCGTTATAGTCAACAATCAAAAAATATCATTCAAAAGATGGGCTACAATTTTAAAATTGGTCTTAATGGCGGTAGGGGAAGGTAAACTTCTATTCGTATCCCTGCTCCAAAAGGAAAGTTACTACAATATTATGGCAAAATAAAGCATGGATTGGGTTATACCTCGCCGATTCCGACCCCAGAAGCCTCCGAATCCGATAAAGAGGAGCGATCTAACTCTTCTAATTCTGTTTCATAGGATTTTGATACCAGTGTAGGCCTCGTCCATCGGGTGATGCTATCTTCCAATATGGTGTCTACTGAATTCTCAGAAGACGATGATGACTTTATTGAAGCTCTTGAAGCAGATCCTTAGGCACGAAGGATGGACACTCAATGGGAACTTCACTTTATGCAACGAGAACCCCTACTGAAGATCAATTAATTCAGATTGATGTTGGAGAAGAAGGCTCACCAAGACCTATCTTCATTAGCAAAAGCCTTCCAAAAGTAGACAAGCAAGAATTAATTCAACTTATTCGGGAATACATTGACGTCTTTGCCTAGAGTTATGAGGATATGCCTGGACTGGATCCTCATATTGCTACCCACAAGCTCAACATCTTGCCCAATACAAGGCCGATCAAACAACAGCAATGTTGATTCTGACCTGACATGATGGATGCCATAGAAACTGAAGTCAAGAAGCTTATCTCTTGTGGTTTTGTCAAAGAAGAACAACATCCTGACTGGGTTGCTAATTTTGTCCCAGTTATAAAGAAAATAGGGAAGGTCAGAGTCTGTATTGACTTTGTAGATCTCAACGATGCTTGTCCCAAGGATGAGTTTCCTCTTTCGATCACTGATGTCATGATCGACAATACATGCGGATTTGAATGATTGTATTTTTCGGATGGATTCTCAGAATATAATCAAATCAAGATACATCCAGAAGATGAGAAACATACATCTTTCTGTACTTCTTTGGATGTCTATTGTTGCACTGTCATGCCACTCGGTCTTAAAAATGCTGGTATAACTTATTAGCGGGCTATGAGTACTGTCTTTCGTGATCATTTATGGAAGACAGTTGAATGCTATGTTGCCGATATTACTGTCAAAAGTCGTTTAAAGGAAGACCACATCCAAGACTTGAGAACTATCTTCGATCTAATGCGCCAGCATCAACTCAAGATGAATCCCACCAAGTCATTTCGGGAGTCTCTAGTGGCAAATTTTTTGGATTCGTTATTACCTCTGAAGGTATACACAGAAGATCAAAGCCCTTCAAGAGATGCGTCCTCTACGCAACCTAAAAGAGCTACGAGGATTCCAGGGACGACTTGTATATATCAGAAGATTCATTTCAAATCTCTTTGGATGTTGCAGACCGTTCACTCAATTGATGAAAAAAGGTTTGTCTTTCATTTGGACTGAAGAATACCAGCAAGCATTTGAATACATAAAACGATATTTGATGAATCCTCCAATTTAAGTGCCTCCAGTCTCAGGAATACCCTTTTTAATGTATGTTCGAGCAATGGATCATTCATTGAGTGCATTACTAGCCCAGAAGAACAAAGAAGGTCATGAACAAGCTTTCTATTATCTCAGTCGTACGATGATCGGGACTGAACATCGATATAGTCCAGTGGAAAAAGAATGTTTAGTTTTGATGTTTGCTGTTCTAAAGACAAAATATTACATTATGGGTCAAACTATTCATGTTATCTCTAGAGTTAACCCTCTCTGGGTCTTGGTAAAGAATTCTAGTACACTCAATTCCAGACTTGCTATATGGGCTATACTTTTATCACAATACGATATGTTTATGTTACTCAAAAATCTGTTAAGGGTCAACCTTAGCCGACTTTTTGGCTGCTCATCCAATTTCGGAGACATCTAAATGAAAACACGTGTAGGCAACTCTAGAGGGGGGTGAATAGAGTTTGTGTCAATAATCACCAAATAAAAATTAACTCTATATCACCTCCACAAAAACAACTATCAAGATAGTAAATAAATCAGAAATAAATGCGAAAGTAAATAAAGATCAGAAGAGCATTCGCAGACACAACAGTTTTAACCTGGTTTCCCTCGTGGAGGACTAGTCCAGGCCTGAGAACTCTAGCTCAGGATTCAAATCCACTATTTGTGAAATAGTAGTTTACAACCCGTGCCTTTTCTTCAGAAGAGCACGTCAACTTCTTACAGAGGATCGCAGTGGCGATTTGCTTGGAATTTTCCAAGCGACTTGGAATTGTCCAAGTGACTTTTCTTTTCAACTCTTGCACAAAAACTTCTAGCTGAATCGCACTTGAGCACCTTGGGGCTTAGGAAGTTTTGTGGCTAGTAGATTGGAAGAGTAAGGCTCTTGACTATATAGGCTATGTAAGAGAAGAAGAATAGAAGAGTGGATGGTTTCAAATGAGAGAAACCAAAGCCTATTTATAGGGTTCGGGACAAGCAGAATTCGGCCAGAATTCGGTATGGATATTTCAAATTTTTGGCCGTTGGACAGCTGGTAGCAAGCAGGCCCTAAAAATCAGGATGCTGGAAATCAGGGGACAGAGTTCGGCCCGAACTCTGTGTGGAGGCAGAGTTCGGCCCGAACTCTGTCTCCAGAAGACAGAATTGGTCCATTGGGCTTTTGGGCTTTGTGGAGCTTGGGCTTGGTTCAGGAATTGGTCTGTTTGTATGGTAGATCTTGGAGAGATATGTCTAGGGGTTGAGATGACTCAGTGCGACTCAACGTACACATTCTCCTAGACTCAATAAATTGAAGATTACAGACATGGAACAAACAGGAAAACCAAGAGCCCTTTGATGATGCCTTTCTTCTGATATTTGAGCAGTCCTGAAGACGTCTTTTCCCTTGACAGCAGTCGTCCGAAGATAAACAGATCTGGAAATCTGAATACCCCGCCCGATGCGAGGCCCCGGATAGGTCGTTAGGCGGTTCGGAGAAATCCCTTTATATGACGCCGTCTTTGGTCCAACATTAATTCTTCATTGCCTATGTCCTGTTTGATCATGTTAGATCATGCTTACTGCATGTCTACAAATACATGTTAGGCCAGCAAAATATGTTGCAGTACGATACAAGCATAGCAATACAATATAGGACAATTAGGACATTGCTAAGTTTAAGTAACAACATGATAGCATGTTAGGCCAACAAAATATGTTGCAGTACGATACAAGCATAGCAGTATAATATAGGACAATTAGAACAATGCTAAGTTTAAGTAGCAACATGATAGTGAGTATATGAATATTAGTGACATCATTATGTTAAACTTAACTGATTAGCCATATTCAAAAACACAATGTAATCATTGGGCCAACACTAAACTCTACGATGAGATTTCTGATGAAACTTTAAAAAATAACATGATTTTAGAGGAAATTCTTTCCTGGCGTCTATTCATTGATGGTGCATCCAGAATCGGACCCAAAGGTACCATTATCGCTGGAGTCAGAATTGTCCTTGTATCACCAAATGAATTGGCTATCCAAAGAGCTTATTCTTTAGATGAGCCATGCTCCAACAATGTGGTTGAATACAATGCTCTATTCATCGATCTCCAATTAGCTAAAGAATTGGATATTGAATATCTGGAAGTATATGGAGACTCTGAGCTGATCGTCAATCAGGTTAGAGGGACGTACGAAGTTCAACACCAAGACCTTGTTCCATATCATAAAGCAGCAGTCAGAATGGCTACATCATTCAAGGGCTTCTTTATTGAACATGTATGTAAAGCTTACAATATAGAAGTTGATGCACTTGCTAATCTGGCAGCCGTATTAGCAATCCCAGTGAGAAGGCAACAGATGATTATTATCACTAATAGATAGTTATTTTGCATCGAGAATAACTCAAATATTGAGTTCAGCAATTCAACTAAAATCAACGTTATTAGTGAAGATTGGAGAGCTCCTTTCATCGACTTCATGGTTCATAACTTCTTACCTGAAGATCCTAAGGAAGCTACAACAATCCGTAGGCGATCATTCCAGTTTTATTACAATCACACCTCCAAGATCCTCTATCGACGAACATTCGATGGTCTACTCTTACGCTGTCCTGCGGGAGATAAAGCAAAACAAATACTACGTGAAGCTCACGATGGTGTATGTGGTGCACATCAGCCCGGTCCTAAGCTACAGGATCGTATCCGACATATGGGCTACTACTGGCCTACTATGGTATTAGATGCCATTGAATATGCAAGAAAATGCCGAGCCTGTCAAATCTATACAGATTTTATCCACCAATGTAAAACCCCTAAATTTCTACTATTTTTTTATTAAATTTGGTACTGATTTAAAATTTTGTATTGTACGTCGCATAGTCGTATTGTACGTCGTGCGCGAAAGCTCATTTTTTATTTTTTTTTGAATTTGCTCGACGAGTGCGAATATGTGCGAGCGTACATATTTTAGAAAAATTATTTTTTTTATTTTATTTTTTTATAGCTTCAAAAAAATATACATAATAATTATTTTGTTATCATTCCAAAATTTTCAAGTTTGTTATTTTATTTATAAAGCCTTTCATTTCTCACAATTATTAATAATAAATAATATTTTCATTGTATACTAGAAAAGCATAATTATGAAAACATTAATTGTGCATACATATATATTTATAATTATTTATTAGTTTATTTTTAAATAATAATATAATTTTTGAAATTATTATTATTAGGATTTTAGAAAATATATTTTGAAATTATTGTGGCATTTAAATCTTGATTTAAATTTATGGATTTATTTATATAGTTAAATATTTGATATTTGATTTATCCCATTTGATTTTAAACTAAAATTTAATTAGATTTAAATTGGATTTGTATTTGGATTTGGATTTGATTGATTTTAAGCTAAATTACGAATTATCTAATTGGGTTTTAAATCTTCCTAATTCTTATCCAACTGGGAATTCCCACATCATATAAATAGGCATGTACTCCTCCATAAGTTTCTTTACTCCACAAATATCATCCATCCAAAAGTGTACGTGCATCGTGTCTGTGACCATCCAAAATTCTTATTCCATCTTTTACATATACATCGCATCCCCTTCGTGTCGACAACCCGACACTATCGAATTCCTAACCTAGCGCTAACCCTAGCCCTAACTTTAAACCTAACCCTAATCCTAAATTTGGTCGGAGCCACTTCTCCAGGACCCCCGCATCATCGCCGTCGTCGAGCCCTGTCCCTGTCTCTTCGGCGTCTCCGCCACTCCAACGACTTCCTTCCAAAAACCCTCAATCGACACCATCACCATCATCGCCAAAGACCACCACCTCCTGCATGCGGATCCCGACCACACACCCGGCCAACGAACACCGCCACCACCATCCCAAAAGAAACCATAATAGAAATTCTAAAAACCCATACCTCCGTGCCCCGTGCACGATCGCCGGCGCCTCCGCCGCATTCTCCGCCAGCTGAACCCGACCCCAACCTCGCCGTCGAACCCTCCGCGCGCCGAGCCCGAAACCCCAAACTTAGGCGCTGAGCCACCTTGGTCGACCGAACCTGGCCGCATCTCCCGCCGCGCCTAGCCGTAGCCACCGCCGGCCAGGCCTTTCCGCTCAGCCGTACTGCCGCCGGCGTGCCCTAGCCGACCGCACGAAACCCCGAAACCCCCTCCGGCGACTTTTCCGACTTCCTCTGCCCTCACTCTCTTCCATCTTTCCGCTGCTCCGCCACATCCCTAATTCCTCCGGCGTGAACCGCCAAGATCCGCCACCGCCTGGCCTCGTCGGCCTAGCGCGCCCCGTCGAGATCAACCCCGCCTGAGCTTCACCTCCTCTGACCATCACTCCTCGTGCGTACGCCGCTCCTCACCCATCCACGCCGTTCCTCCGCCGGCGAGCTCAGTCCCAGATTTGCGCCACGACCGCCGGCCGGATCCGCCAAACCCTCGAGCATGTCCTCCTCTCCGCCGCCTTCTGGTGCCGCACCACCGCGCGTCGCCTGATCGCCTCCCCTTTCCACTCTGCCACCGCCTCCACACTGAGTCACTCCTCTCGTCCCTCTTCCGATCCCCTTTCTCTCTGTCCCTCTCCACATTTGTGTTCTCACCCTCTCTCAAAATGTTACTGAATGATAAAAGGAGTCTCTTTTGGTTTTTTTTTAGATTGTTATTATTATTATTATTATTATTATTATTATTATTGATTGTGTGTTTTCTCTTTTTATTATCCTCTTATATAAATTACTATTATCTTTGAAATTGTTGTACTATTAGCACCAAGTATTGTACTATTTTATTATCTACATATATAGTAACTAATTTCTTAAAAACTATTTTATAACAAAATTTTGGACTAGAATATATACTACTGTAATATTTTTATTTAGTTAAATACATTATTAGACAAAATTATAGGTGACATTAAAATATTCTCTGGAATTTCCAATTTGTATCTAAATATTTTTTTTGCGTAGTATTAGATATTTATAAATGACCCAATTTTCATACAGCTAATAAAAATATAGATTTTTACCAAAAATTTTATGTTTGCAAAATATGGGTTTAACTGTAAGTAAATTTTCTAGAATTATTTTGCTTCACTTAAATTTAATATATATATATATATATATATTATATATATATATATATATATATATTTTTTATATATATATATATATATATATATATATATATATATATATATTTATATATATATATATATATATATATATATTTATGTATATATATATATTTATAATGAAAATATAGGTCTCAGCATAAAATATTATTTTGACAAAACTTAGAATTTTTGCCCTAAAATGACTTTTGATTTTTAGTATTTATTTGAAAGTATATTTTGCTAATAAATTATATTCAAATATTATAAGTATTTTCTAAAAATAGATATATGATTTATCTAATTCCTTCGATATTCACCGTGACCATGTGTAACGCCCCAGTCCCAAAATACGTAGGACCAAGTACGTGAACATGCCAGCTGCACATATACATAAGCTGTAAATAAATAATCACAGGCCAGAATAACATATCTAATCTCATCACAGCTCAACACAGAAGATAATGAAGTCCAAATAAATAAATAAGAGTATCAAAAGATAGCCGGGTGAACATACTCACTCCAAACAACTATAAAAAATATTCTCACAAGATCGAAGTCCGACCTCCGCAAAATAGAAAGAAAAGAGATGTAAAATAATGTCTACAACTGTCTCAGATAAGAAATAGACTAAAAGTCATAAGGCACTACCTCGTCATCAATGTAAGATAGCTCTAAAGCCGCTCCGTACTCATGTGAAAAATCGTCTAAACCTAGAGAGATAACCAGGTCCTCAGGGGACATAGCAAGATACAAGAAAATACCATGCCATATAAACTGTGATAATATAATAAGAGAGAAAGGCATGCATGCAATCGGGTTCCTGACCATTCTACTGTGAATATGCAGTTGAGATACATTCCTTCGACGCAAGAGCCCTGGCTGAATATAGGATCCCGTATAGTCCCCTCTTGGGCACCAGTGACCAAGAGCATGTCGTTGAAAAACGACAGTGGCCAACCTGAGAGGCTCATACCCGTATCTCCAGCGGAGCTTCCGGGTTACAAGGGAAGTGCAATCGAAGCCCATACGTCAGGTAATGTTCTCCCCACCCAATGCCTAGTATCATCATCTCCATGACTGACATGTACCTCTAATAACCGCCAAGTCTTCTAACATGCAAATCTATTGGCAGTTACCCCTATCCGTCGCACGCTCCATACGTATCGGTGGCCAGCCAACTACGCGGAAACATGTCCTATATGTGAATCACATCACGTGATACAACAAGTGTCAAGGCCGTATGAGATATACCAATACCTCAACATCAATGGGTGGTCAATAAACTAAGTCAATGCAAGAGAATAAATAAAGCAAGAAAACAACTGATAGTGTCGCTTGCACCCAAGTGTACTTGGACGCACAGTTTAAATATCACAAAATAAAATGCTGAAAATAACAACTGAAAATAAGAATATAATAATCACAGAGTAAGGTGGCAAGGTATCTTGCCTGGTGGTACAAAGTGGCAAGTCCAAGAGTAGCAAGTGTCAGCACCAAAACTCACAAATCACAGAGGACTCCAAACGCTGAAACAAACATAAAAAATGATCTCGGTGAAGAAGATATACCTAGAAAATGCCTATCCAAAAGTCAAATTCTGGAACAGGGGCAAAATTATAATTTTGGGTCAAAACGATGTCCGCCGTTGGACCCACTTTGCACCGAAACGCGTGCCAAAGTCTACGGTCTCTAAAGTCATCAAACTACATGTCTATGGTTTCAGTTTGAGGAGAGGAACTCAACGGTATATCCAGTTTTGGATTCCGAGGAGCCGTGTACAAATTCGCTCGTTTGAGTGGGTCGCGGGCCCGCAAAAAATGGGTTCCGATTCGACCTTCTCAGAATCGAACCAAACTTGGCATGCAGGACCAGAAATTCGATCCGGACCTATTGGTGCAAGTTTCGTCTCGATCTGACGACTGTACATGAAGTTATGGACAAGTTTGCAAAATGCCGATACGGGGGTATCTTGACGGATACGCGTTGATTTCGTAGCGCACACGCGACAAAAATGAGTTCCGTCAGTTCCCACACGTCCGCAACGTCCATACGCGCCTTTCGATGCATATAGTGCACGACCAAGTCGCCCGGTTTGTCGGGGCGTACGTCGTATCGTGGAAATTTTCTGAAATTAACACTTTAGAAAACAGTTTTTCGTCCAACTTTAACATCAGTTTATTTCTTACACGTTAATCGAAACAACGATCCAGAAGATGCGTTGAGATCTTGATTATGTTGTCTTTTACTGTTGTGGATTAGTTCCTACATTATTTTACTGTACAACAAGAAAATTGGCCGACAAGTTGTCGGTTTAAAACAGTTTTATAGTAGTACAGAAAATAAATTTTTGTTCAACTTCATCTCGATTTTTTGAGCAAGTCGATGGGTTGTTTTTGAAATCCATCTAGAGGATCTCGAAGAGGGTCAAGTCTACTTTCCAGAAAATCTTACTGATCGAAAATCGGTGCTACGAGTAAAAAGTTACGTCGTAGGGAAGTAGGGTACCTTGAGTGGGAAAACTGCTCTGTGGTGACGCGAGGCTGACTTCTGATGCTCCGTTCGTCACGCACAAAGCTCCACCGCTGGTGAAACAAATTCGTAGTTGAAGAGGGTATAATCAGCCTCAACTTTCGTTTTGGAAGTCTAGGGTTTTGATGTTTGTAGAGGAAGTTATATATATAACAAGTTATAGCAAAACCTAATACAAATAGGTTTACTATTAATAGTTCCCTCGGTCGCTCGGGTTATTGCGCGAGCAGCTGCTGCTAGGATTAATTTTTATGGGCCCGTCCACTTGGGTGGGTTTTATTATTAATATATATATATATTTCTTTTTCTCTTCCTAAAGGCCACTCATTGGCCTGGTTCTAACGTGCACGCCTGGCGCCCCATGTTGGGGTTGGACTGGGCCCACCAATTTTTTTTCTTTTTCTTTTTATTATACTTATATTTATATATATAAGTATAAATATATATATATTAAAAAAAAATATATCCTTTAAGCTACCAAAAATATTTCTAAAAATTAACAAATAAATTCCTAAAATCCTAGAATTTAGTATATTCCTTATTTAATAGAAATATTAACATGCACACATACAATAATATATTATACATACACACATACATTAATTATACTATAACTAGTAGCATATAAATCCATAATTAATGAAATGCTTAATGAAAATTAATTTAAATTATAAAAATCAATTATAAATTATGGGGGTTTACATCCTACCCAACTTAAAGAAAATTTCATTCTCGAAATTAAACTAAGGTCGGGGGATCAAATGCAATGCAAGGAAATTAATAGTTACTTAAGAGCTGAAATTGCAAGACATACCTTCGTCTTCGAGCAACTGCGGGTAGCGATTTCGGATGTCGTCCTCGCGCTCCCAAGTAGAAACCCCTGGCGAGTGATGCTTCCATGCCACGCGAACCAATGGAATAGATTGATTCCGCAACACCTTCACTCGGCGATCGAGGATACCTACTAGTTGCTCTTCGTACGACAAACTCGGTCCAACTGTGATCTCGGAGTGATCAAGCACATGATTGTTGTCTGCCACGTACCTCCTCAGCTGAGATACATAGAATACATCATGCACTCCCTCCAGCGACGGGGGCAAGGCCAATCTATAGGCAACCTCTCCAACACGTTCCAAGACATCGAAAGGCCCGATGTACCTTGGACTCAACTTGCCACGCCCTCCGAATCGAATCGTGCCTCTAGTGGGGGATATCTTCAAGAACACATGGTCGCCTTCTTTGAACTCCAAAGGTCGACGACGATTATCTGCCCACTCCTTCTGACGGTCCTGCGCTGCTCGTAGGTGGCTCTGAATTTTCTTCACTGTCTCCACTGTGCTCAAGACCAACTCGGGTCCCAATAGCTGTCGCTCTCCTATGTCACTCCAACAAATAGGAGACCGACACTTCCTACCATACAACGCTTCAAACGGAGCCATCTGAATGCTCGCTTGATAGCTATTGTTGTAGGAAAACTCAACAAGATGGAGATAGACCTCCCACGAACCGCCAAAATCAAGCATACATGCTTTCAACATATCCTCTAGCGTCTGAATGGTACGCTCCGACTGGCCGTCTGTCTGTGGATGGTATGATGTGCTAAACTTCAATCGGGTGCCCAAACTTTCTTGTATGCTCCTCCAAAAGTGTGAGGTAAATCTCGAGTCACGGTCCGACACAATACTAACAGGCACACCGTACAATCTCACAATCTGCTCCATATACATCTCCACCAATACCTCTGTCGACTGGTCCACTCTAAAAGGTAAGAAATGGGCCGACTTCGTAAGCCTATCAATAATCACCCATACTGCGTCACGTCCTCTAGGACTCCGAGGAAAACCTGTGGTGAAATCCATAGTAATGTGCTCCCACTTCCACTCGGGAATGGGTAGCGGTTGTAGTAATCCGGCCGTCCTCTGGGGCTCTGCCTTAACTTGTTGACATACTAAGCACTTGGCAATGAAACGAGCTATCTCTCGCTTCATTCCATGCCACCAATAATACTGTCGTAAGTCACGATACATCTTGGTCCCTCCGGGATGAATAGAGTAAGTCGAACTGTAAGCCTCTACCATCAGCTCCTGTCGTAGCTCTCCATTGGGAACATAAATGCGATCACCACATCGCAATGTCCCATCGGTGTGGATCCTCAATCCTGTCTGCTCTCCTGCTTCAGTCCTCTCTTTCAGCCGTCGAAATCTAGCGTCATCGGGCAATACTGCCTTGATGCGCTCTACTAATGATGATTACACCTGGAGGTTGGCTAATATGCCATCTGCTCCCGGTAATACTACCTCAATACCAAGCTTCTCCAAGTCTCTAATCAATTCCTTCTGTGTAGTCAAAAAGTGTGCCATGGGCTTACGGCTTAATACGTCTGCCACGACATTAGCCTTGCCCGGATGATAATGTAGCTCAATCTCATAATCCTTCATCAACTCCAACCAACGTCGCTGTCGCATATTCAACTTCTTTTGTGTGAACACGTACTTGAGGCTCTTATGATCAGTGTAGATATCAACCTTCTTGCCGTACAAGTAGTGTCTCCATAGCTTCAAAGCAAAGATAACTGCTGCGAGCTCTAGATCGTGGGTCGGATAATTCTTCTCATGCACTCTCAACTGTCGCGATGCATATGCTACTACCCGACCGTGCTGCATCAATACACATCCTAATCCCTTTTCGGATGCATCGCTGTAGATCACAAATCCTCCTGGGCCCGATGGTAGTGTCAAGATCGGTGTTGTGGTCAATCGCTTTTTTAAATCGTCGAAAGCGGCTTGACACTCGTCTGTCCATACAAACTCCTGATCCTTACAAGTCAATCGAGTCATGGGCCCCGCTATTCGAGAGAAATCTTCTACGAACCGTCGGTAGTAACCCACAAGTCCGAAGAAACTTCTCACTTCAGAAGCTGTTGTGGGAGCGGGCCATGATTTGACTGCTGTGATCTTCTCTGGGTGTACTGATATACCATCGCCCGTAACAATATGACCAAGGAATGATACTTCCTTGAGAAAGAAATCACACTTGCTAAGCTTCGCAAAAAGTCTCTCGTTCCTCAATGTTCCCAAAACTATCCGTAGATGCTGCTCATGCTTCTCTTGACTCTTGGAGTAAATCAAGATATCGTCTATAAAGACTACTACAAATTTGTCCAAGTATTGGTGAAAGATTTTGTTCATCAAATTCATGAAAACTGTGGGAGCATTGGTCAAACCGAAAGGCATGACCAAGAACTCGTAGTGTCCATACCTCGACCGAAAGGCCGTCTTGGCAATATCTTCCTTCCGAACCTTCAATTGGTGATAGCCCGATCGTAAGTCAATCTTAGAGAATACTTTTGCTCCACTCAGTTGATCGAATAGATCGTCTATACGCGGCAAGGGATACTTGTTCTTCACCGTCACTGTATTCAACGCTCTGTAGTCAATGCACATGCACACTGTCCCATCTTTCTTAGGCACAAAAAGAACGGGTGCTCCCCATGGTGACGCACTGGCACGAATAAATCCATTCTCTAATAAGTCATCAATCTGCGTCTTCATCTCTACCAACTCCTTGGGTGCCAGTCGGTATACTCGAGATGAAATAGGCTCGGCTCCGGGAATAAGCTCAATAGAAAACTCAATATCTCGGTCAGGTGGTAGTCCTAGAAATTTCTTGGGGAATACATCCTCGAACTCGGTGATAATAGGGTGCTGAGGAGTGTCATACATCATCATATGAGTCCCCGCTGTGGGTGCATCACAACTCTCTCCGTCTTCCTTGGTGAACTCAAACTCTGCCGCATTCGGTGGTCTAAAGATAATACTGCTCCTATGGCAGTCGATGAGAGCGAAATGCTGGCTCAACCAGTCCATTCCAAGAACCACATCAAAGGTCGGCATAGGGAATACAAGAAGTCGTGCCATCATCTCTCTGCCATTTATCACTACAGGACAAAGTCTACAAATACCACTAACAGGTACAACTCCTCCTCCAGTGAGGATTTTAACATTCTTAGCTAAGGGTATGATGGGAATGCTATGTCTAGTGGCAAAACTAGTGGCTATAAATGAATGTGTGGCTCCAGTATCAAATAATGTAATAGCAGGAAAAGATGCAACTAGCTAGAACCATACCTGCTATAATCTCTGCCTCTGTCTCTACATTCTCAACAGCTAGAGAGAATGCCTTTCCTTGGTTCTGTCCTGGGCCTTGAGCTCTGGCCTTGTTGTACTATGCTGTCTGTGGAGGTAATGGTGGACGAGGTGCTGGGGCTGTGGGCCTCTGGGCCTGATGTGCCTGAACTAGAGCCTGCTGCTCAGGACAATCTCTGGCCAAGTGCTGTCCTGATCCACATCTCATACATATGCCCAAACGAAGTCGACAGTCATCTCTAATATGCCCCTGCTTCTCGTAAAAGTTGCAGGTAGGCTTTTGATAAGGTATGTGCCTCTGCTGGTACTGTCCGGTAGTCATCCTAATAGGTCCACTCTGAGTAGCTCGGGCTGGTGTAGCTGCTGGGGTATGGCGCCTCGATGTCTGCTGCTGTTCCTTGCGAAGAATCTTCTGAGCACGAGCTTCTTCCAAGACAGCCGAATGGGAGACTCGAGACTGAGTAGTCTTATAAGACTTGAGCTCTGGTGCAAGCCCCTGGTGAAATCTCCTCGCCTTCTCTAACTCTGTCGGAATCAATCCCGTACCAAATCGACTCAGGCGATTGAACTCTGAGTCATACTCATCAACTGTCATATTCCCTTGCTTCAGATGGAGGAACTGGTCATAGAGACCATCTCGAACATGAATAGGGAAGAATCTCTCATAAAATGCATCATAGAACTGCTTCCAAGTGATCCCGGTGCCTAATCGTCTCTCTTCCGCCGTCCACCAATGGTGAGCATTGTCTTCTAACAGTAGGTCCACTGCTGTTATCCAATCTCGAGCTGACAACTGGGATGCCTTCAGTAGCTTCTCGGTACTAATAAGCCACTGTGATACCTCTAATGGCTTCTCCGTCCCTCTAAAGGCCTTGGGGTTCATATCTGTGAAATTTTTGATAGAGCCTTCATAGGGATACAGAGCCGGTGCTGGTGCTGGTACTGGAGGTGGTGGAGGTCTAGCCATAGCTGCCATCATCGTCTGTCTCATCAGCTCAGTCTGCTGCCACTGAGCCTGCATCATGGCATACATAAACTGAGTAGTAGGGCTCCCATCAGTCGATGGTGGAGGCATCTGAGGTCCCGACTGTGGAGGGAACTGCTGAGGAAATGGTGGTGGAGGAGGCAGTGGTACATTCCCTCCCGGTGGCAAGGTACTAGTCTGTCCAGCCTGGCTGCCTGGGGGTACTGCGACCTCTGGGGACTCCATCGTCGGTGTCGTAGTAGGCTGCGACAGTCCTGGCTGGTAAGGTGTTGCTGAAGTCATGGGAGGATTCTGTCCCTCCGAAGTTGCCTCTTCACCAGATGTGAGGGCCAAAGCAGAAGTGCATCCGCTTCGTAGATTCATACTGTTGGCACGAGGAAGATAAGTTGATATTAGGATAGATTAGATATGAAGTAAATCGAATAATCAAGGAAGTTTCGAAAAGATTGGAAGTCAAGGGATAGTGGTAGTTCTGGATGAGATATTCCTATTCCTATATGCAGGCTTGTTGGGCACAGTCATGTAACCCAACAATATTAGATTGACCTGCATGGGCCACCACAAAAACATGTAATGCCCCAGTCCCAAAATACGTAGGACCAATTACGTGAACATGCCAGCTGCACATATACGAAGAACACTCCAATATATGGAATTCTCATATATGCATATAAGCTGTAAATAAATAATTACAGGCCAGAATAACATATCTAATCTCATCACAGCTCAACACAGAAGATAATAAAGTCCAAATAAATAAATAAGAGTATCAAAAGATAGCCGGGTGAACATACTCACTCCAAACAGCTATGAAAAATAGTCTCACAAGATCGGAGTCCGACCTCCGCAAAATAGAAAGAAAAGAGATGTAAAATAATGTCTACAACTGTCTCAGATAAGAAATAGACTAAAAGTCATAAGGCACTGCCTCGTCATCAATGTAAGATAGCTCCAAAGCCGCTCCATACTCCTGTGGAAAATTGTCTAAACCTGGAGAGATAACCAGGTCCTCAGGGGATATAGCAAGATACAAGAAAACACCATGCCATATAAACTGTGATAATATAATAAGAGAGAAAGGCATGCATGCAATCGGGTTCCTGACCATTCTACTGTGAATATGCAGTTGAGATACATTCCTTCGACGCATGAGCCCTGGCTGAATATAGGATCCGGTATAGTCCCCTCTTGGGCACCAGTGACCAAGAGCATGTCGTTGAAAAACGACAGTGGCCAACCTGAGAGGCTCATACCCGTATCTCCAGCGGAGCTTCCGGGTTACAAGAGAAGTGCGATCGAAGCCCATACGTCAGGTAATGTTCTCCCCACCCAATGCCTAGTATCATCATCTCCATGACTGACATGTACCTCTAATAACTGCCAAGTCTTCTAACATGCAAATCTATTGGCAGTTATCCCTATCCGTCGCACGCTCCATACGTATCGGTGGCCAGCCAACTACGCAGAAACGTGTCCTATATGTGACTCACATCACGTGATACAACAAGTGTCAAGGCCGTATGAGATATACCAATACCTCAACATCAATGGGTGGTCAATAAACTAAGTCAATACAAGAGAATAAATAAAGCAAGAAAACGACCGATAGAGTCGCTTGCACCCAAGTGTACTTGGATGCACAGTTTAAATATCACGAAATAAAATACTAAAAATAACAACTAAAAATAAGAATATAATAATCACAGAGTAAGGTGGCAAGGTATCTTGCCTGGTGGTGCAAAGTGGCAAGTTCAAGAGTTGCAAGTATCAGCACCAAAACTCACAAATCATAGAGGACTCCAAACGCTAAAAGAAACATCAAAAATGATCTCGGTGAAGAAGATATACCTAGGAAACGCCTGTCCAAAAGTCAAATTCTGGAACAGGGGCAAAATTATAATTTCGGGTCAAAACGATGTCCGCCGTTGGACCCGCTTTGCACCGAAACGCGTGCTAATGTCTACGATCTCTAATGTCGTCAAACTATATGTCTACATTTTTAGTTTGAGGAGAGGAACTCAACGGTATGTCCAGTTTTGGATTCCGAGGAGCCGTGTACAAATTCGCCCGTTTGAGTGGGTCGTGGGCCCGCCAAAAATAGGTTCCGATTCGACCTTCTCAGAATCGAACCAAACTTGGCATGCAGGACCAAAATTTTGATTCGGACCTGTTGGCGTAAGTTTCGTCTCGATCTGACGATTGTACACGAAGTTATGGACAAGTTTGCAAAACGTCGATACGGGGGTATCTTGACGGATACGCGTTGATTTCGTCGCGCACACGCGACGAAACTGAGTTCTGTCAGTTCCCACACGTCCGCAACGTCCATACGTGCCTTTCGATGCGTATAGCGCGCGACCACGTCCCCCGGTTTGTCGGGGCGTACGTCGTATCGTGGAAATTTTTTGAAATTAACACTTTAGAAAACAGTTTTTCGCCCAACTTTAACATCAGTTTATTTCTTACACGTTAATCGAAACAACGATCCAGAAGATGCATCGTGATCTCGATTATGTTGTCTTTTACTGTTTTGGATTAGTTCCTACATTATTTTACTATACAACAAGAAAATTGGCCGACAAGTTGTCGGTTTAAAACAGTTTTATAGTAGTACAGAAAACAGATTTTTGTTCAACTTCATCTTGATTTTTTGAGCAAGTCGATGGATTGTTTTTGAAATCCATCTGGAGGATCTCGAAGAGGGTCAAGTCTACTTTCCAGAAAATCTTACGGATCGAAAATCGGTGCTACGAGTAAAAAGTTACGTCGTAAGGAAGTAGGGTACCTTGAGTGGGAAAACTGCTCTGTGGGTGACGCGAGACTGACTTCTGATGCTCCGTTCGTCGCACACAAAGCTCTGCCGCTGGTGAAACGAATTCATAGTTGAAGAGGGTATAATCAGCCTCAACTTTCGTTTTGGAAGTTTAGGGTTTTGATGTTTGTAGAGGAAGTTATATATATAACAAGTTACAGCAAAACCTAATACAAATAGGTTTACTATTAATAGTTCCCTCGGTCGCTCGGGTTATTGCGCGAGCAGCTGCTGCTAGGATTAATTTTTGTGGGCCCGCCCACTTGGGTGGGTTTTATTATTAATATATATATATATATATATATATATATATATATATATATATATATATATATATATATATATATATATATATATATATTTTTTTTTTTTTTTTTCTTTTTCTCTTTCTAAAGGCCACTCATTGGCCTGGTTCTAACGTGCACGCCTGGCGCCCCATGTTGGGGTTGGACTGGGCCCACCGATTTTTTTTCTTTTTCTTTTTATTATACTTATATTTATATATATAACTATATATATATATATATATATATATATATATATATATATATATATATTTTATATATATATATATATATATATATATATATATATATATATATATATATATATATATATATATATATATATATATATATAAAATTATATATATATATATATATATATATATATATATATATATATATATATATATATATATATATATATATATATATATATATATATATATCCTTTAAGCTACCAAAAATATTTCTAAAAATTCACAAATAAATTCCTAAAATCCTAGAATTTAGTATATTCCTTATTTAATAGAAATATTAACATACACACATACAATAATATATTATACATACACACATACATTAATTATACTATAACTAGTAGCATATAAATCCATAATTAATGAAATGCTTAATGAAAATTAATTTAAATTATAAAAATCAATTATAAATTATGGGGGTTTACACCATGACTAATCTCCCAGTTCTATTCCCCTGCCAATTCTATAATTTATTCTATCGTCCCAAACCAAACTGACCGTTCTGGACCCGATGCACCAGTCTGTACCACCGTCAGAGGTCACCTTGTGTAGTTGTTACACCGAAGTCGCTCGTGCCACCTTGATCATTGCAGCACACCAGGCGTACTATCAGGCAAGACACCTTGCCTTCACTGTTTAATTTTTTGTTCAATATCATGCATGTTTTAGTTGTTGTCCTTTCAAAACTATATGTAGTTGCAAATTATTATATTTTAGTTTTCTTTATGTATTTGGCCTAGAGTTAAGGGACCACCTTTATTTGTGCTGCATTCATGGGCTAACACTTGTGTACCACGATGTCACGTGTCTCATATAGATTCGGACTTGCGTACCGACCGTACATCGGTACGTACAGGACGAGCGTTAGGATATAACTGTTAATATAGTTGTCTAGAAGACTTAGCGGTTATTAGAAATATTGTAGTGTAGATTCAGCACGAGTAGTACATGGGGAGGGTGAAGACAGTTATTAGGCGCAGGGGCTTTCACACCTTTACCTTCGTCTAGCTGCCATTTGTGACTCAGTCGAGAGCTAGTGGCCGTGCATTTATTTATTTTTCTCTAGATGCCACTAGTGTCTCGGTTGAAACACAAATGTGTCGTGCATTTACCCTCGTCTAGCTGCCGTTAGTGACTCACCCAAGAGCTAGTGTCCGTGCATTTATTTTTCTCTAGATGCCCCTTAGCTCTCACTCGAGTGCTAATGGGCCGTAGATTTACTTTTCTCTAGACGCCACTAGTGCCTTGGTTGAAACGCTAACGTGCCGTGTTTCTAGTCCCGAGAGCCCTTGTGTGGAACATTGCCTTCAAAATGCATTTTCACATAGAATGGTTAAGGACTTTTATTTGTGTAGTCACATATACTTTTCTGTTGAGCTTTATTTATTCAGTTATTGGCATGATATTATGTGTCTTGTTACGTCCCTCTGAGGACCTGGTTATCTCGCCAGGTGTGTGCTCTTGTCTTTCGTAGGTGTTCTAGCTCTAGCCGTGATCATCATTATTTCTTCGAGGATGATTGCACTTGGATCGTCTTCGCTTCGCTCGCCAAATTTATTTCATTCTTCATGTATTTCTTTCCATACTTGTTGGTAGTGGATTTGTCTCCGCCCAACATATTATATAAAGACTTTTCATAGTTGGTATTATGATATCTTTATTTTTCTTTATTTTGTGGATGAGATTAGTTGTTATGGGTTCTACTGCATATTACAGCTTATGTATGTATTCGAGATTTCTATATATTGGAGTATACTTCGTATTTATACTGCTGGCATGTCTACGTTCCTAGTCCTACATATTTTGGGACTGGGGCATTACATATTTTTGTGGTGGCCCAAGCAGGTCAAGATAAATTGTTTGGTTACTTTACCGTACCAAGCAAACCTGCGAATAGGATTAGAAGTATAGGATCTCATCCACATACTTGATCTCTTTCCTTGATTCCATTTTCGAACTACCGTTCGACTCGTCAATTGCATCTTGCTTGATTCCTTCCATCAAAATTATTATCTTCACTTCGTGCTTACTAGAGATTGACCCTACTAGTTAGATGTCCCAAACACCCTTAGCTTAATTCTTTAAGTTGGATAGAACACCCCACGACCTGACACACCCTTGACCATTAAGGGAATACCAATGGTATTATCTAGACCCTAGAGACTAGAGGAATTTAACCCATTTGGTCAACCAAGCCTTGGACAATAAAACCGTAGAATGATGGTATAGAAATAAACAAGACTTAGATCCTTATGACACTTAGACGATTCATATTGGTTCTTTATTTCAATCTTAATCACACGTGCCTATATTTTTACTATCTAGACTAATGATCCTAGTGTAGCCTAGTTTTTGCAAGCTTATTCTTTTATTGAGCTTGTTCAAGACATGTTAATTGGGCCACTCCCACTAACATATTGTCTAATCAGAACCGGTGTATGATGGCCTGATCAACCGAGCGCACTTTGGTTCGCTTTTATCTCTCGCTCTACGTGGATGGGGACATAGTTAAACTTGTCCTTTAGAGTCCCATCCGCGACTGCCCTGACAACTTCCTTTGAATTATTCGGTCGTCTTGAACCACGTATTTGTATTCGATAACGTCTCCTTCGAACTCTATATTGCTTTCGCCTTCACCTATTTTAGAAGGACGAAGGCGTTATACTAGAACTTCCTCTAGCCTTCCTATCGACTATGACCATTCTCACTCGATGTTGCTATATCTTTATCCTAAACTACTCGTCATTTTCTCGGCCCTATCATGACCTTCTAACCGCTTAATTTACGAGTGAAATAAATTCGTTCTCTTAATCGTGCCCTCAACCTACTCTCAAGAGACCATAACTTTAAGGTCTCTAATTTATTTCTTGAACCCATACCATTCTTTATCGCGCGTTATCTTAACCATTTTTCTTCTTAAGTTAATCCATGATTATCTTCACCATTATTGAAATCACGACTCTAATGCATGTTTTCATTAAACGTCATATCCTTGTCTCGTCCAATGATTTGACTATGCTTTCCCGTCGCTACCCCTTTGTGCCTTCTCACCCCTACTTTTTCTTAATTTCGAGGACAAAATTCTTTTAAGTTGGGTAGAATGTAAAATCCATAAATTTTTACTATTTTTTTATTAAAATTGGTACTGATTTTAAATTTTGTATTGTACGTCGCATAGTCGTATTGTACGTCATGCGCGAAAGCTCTTTTTTTTATTTGTTTCGAATTTGCTCGACGAATGCGAATATGTGCGAGCGTACATATTTTAGAAATTTTTTTTATAGTTTCAAAATAATATACATAATAATTATTTTATTATCATTCCAAAATTTTCAAGTTTGTTATTTTATTTATAAAGCCAACCTTTCATTTCTCACAATTATTAATAATAAATAATATTTTTATTGTATACTAGAAAAGCATAATTATGAAAATATTAATTGTGCATACATATATATTTATAATTATTTATTAGTTTATTTTTAAATAATAATGTAATTTTCAAAATTATTATTATTAGTATTTTAGAAAATATATTTTGAAATTATTATGGCATTTAAATCTTGATTTGAATTTATGGATTTATTTAAATAGTTAAATATTTGAAATTTGATTTATCCCATTTGATTTTAAACTAAAATTTAATTAGATTTAAATTGGATTTGTATTTGGATTTGGATTTGGATTTGGATTTGATTGATTTTAAACTAAATTACGAATTATCTAATTGGGTTTTAAATCTTCCTAATTCTTATCCAACTGGGAATTCCCACATCCTATAAATTGGCAGGTACTCCACCATAAATTCTTTTACTCCCCAAATATCCTCCATCCAAACGTGTGCGTGCATCGTGTCTGTGACCATCCAAAATTCTTATTCCATCTTTTACATATACATCGCATCCCTTTCGTGTCAACAACCCGACACTATCGAATTCCTAACCTAGCACTAACCCTAGCCCTAACTTTAAGCCTAACCCTAATCCTAAATTTGGTCGGAGCCACTTCTCTAGGACCCCCGCATCATCGCCGTCGTCGAGCCCCGTCCCTGTCTCTTCGGCGTCTCCGCCACTCCAACGACTTCCTTCCAAAAACCCTCAATCGACACCATCACCATCATCACCAAAGACCACCACCTCCTGCATGCGGATCCCGACCACACACCCGGCCAACGAACACCGCCACCACCATCCCAAAAGAAACCATAATAGAAATTCCAAAAACCCATACCTCCGTGCCCCGTGCGCGATCGTCGGCGCCTCCGCCGCGTTCTCCGCCAGCTGAACCCGACCCCAACCTCGCCGTCGAACCCTCCGCGCGCCGAGCTTGGAATCCCAAACTCCGGTGCCGAGCCACCTTGGTTGACCGAACCTGGCCGTATCTCCCGCCGTGCCTAGCCGTAGCCACCGTCGGCCAGGCCTTTTCGCTCAGCCGTACTACCGCCGGCGTGCCCTAGCCGACCGCACGAAACCCCGAAACCCCCTCCGGCAACTTTTTCGACTTCCTCCGCCCTCACTCTCCTCCATCTTCCCGCTGCTCCGTCGCGTCCCCAATTCCTACGGCGTGAACCGCCAAGATCCGCCACCGCCTGGCCTCGTCGGCCTAGCGTGCCCCGTCGAGATCAACCCCTCCTGAGCTCCACCTCCTCCGACCATCACTCCTCGCGCGTACGCCGCTCCTCACCCATCCACGCCGTTCCTTCGCCGGCGAGCTCAGTCCCAGATCTGTGCCACGACCGCCGGTCGGATCCGCCAAACCCCCGAGCCTGTCCTCCTCTCCGTCGCCTTCTGGTGCCGCACCACCGCGCGTCGCCTGAGCGCCTCCCCTTTCCACTCCGCCACCGCCTCCTCAGCCGATTCACCCCTCTCGTCCCTCTCCCGATCCCCTTTCTCTCTGTCCCTCTCCACATTTGTGTTCTCACCCTCTCTCAAAATGTTACTGAGTGATAAAAGGAGTCTCTTTTGGTTTTTTTTAGATTGTTATTACTAATAGTATTATATCAGTATTATTATTATTATTATTATTATTATTGATTGTGTGTTTTTCTCTTTTTATTATCCTCTTATATAAATTACTATTATCTTTGAAATTATTGTACTATTAGCACCAAGTATTGTACTATTTTATTATCTACATATATAGTAACTAATTTCTTAAAAACTATTTTATAACAAAATTTTGGACTAGAATATATACTACTGTAATATTTTTATTTAGTTAAATACATTACTAGACAAAATTATAGGTGACATTAAAATATTCTCTAGAATTTCCAATTTGTATCTAAATATTTTTTTGCGTAGTATTAGATATTTATAAATGACCCAATTTTCATACAGCTAATAAAAATATAGATTTTTACCAAAAATTTTATGTTTGCAAAATATGGGTTTAACCGTAAGTAAATTTTCTAGAATTATTTTGCTTCACTTAAATTATATATATATATATATATATATATATATATATTTTATATATATATATATATATATATATATATATATATATATATATATATATATATATATATATATATATATATATTTATAATGAAAATATAGGTCTCAGCATAAAATATTATTTTGACAAAACTTAGAATTTTTGCCCTAAAATGACTTTTGATTTTTAGTATTTATTTGAAAGTATATTTTGCTAATAAATTATATTCAAATATTATAAGTATTTTCTAAAAATAGATATATGATTTACCTAATTCCTTCGATATTCACCGTGACCATGACTCATCCCCCAGTTCTATTCCCTTGCCAATTCTGTAATTCCTTCTATCGTCCCTAACCAAACTGACCGTTCTGGACCCGATGCACCAGTCTGTACTACCGTCAGAGGTCACCTTGTGTAGTTGTTACACCTAAGTCGCTCGTGCCACCTTGATCATTGCAGCACACCAGGCGTACTATCAGGCAAGACACCTTGCCTTCACTGTTTAATTTCTTGCTCAATATCATGCATGTTTTAATAGTGTGCTTTCAAAACCATATGTAGTTGCAAATTATTATATTTTAGTTTTCTTTATGCATTTGGCCTAGAGTTAAGGGACCACCTTTGTTTATGCTGCATTCATGGGCCGACACTTGTGTACCACGATGTCACGTGTCTCATATAGATTCGGACTTGCGTACCGACCGTATATCGGTGCGTACAGGACGAATGTTAGGATATAACTGTTAATATAGTTGTCTAGAAGACTTAGCGGTTATTAGAAATATCGTGGTGTGGATTCAGCATGAGTAGTGCATGGGGAGGGTGAAGACAGTTATTAGGCGCAGGGGCTTTCACACCTTTACCTTCGTCTAGCTGCCATTTGTGACTCAGTCGAGAGCTAGTTGCCGTGCATTTATTTATTTTTCTCTAGATGCCACTAGTGTCTCGGTTGAAACACGAATGTACCATGCATTTACCCTCGTCTAGCTGCCGTTAGTGACTCACCCAAGAGCTAGTGGCCGTGCATTTATTTTTCTCTAGATGCCCCTTAGCTCTCACTCGAGTGCTAATGGGCCGTGGATTTACTTTTCTCTTGACGCCACTAGTGCCTTGGTTGAAACGCTAACGTGCTGTGTTTCTAGTCTGGAGAGCCCTTGTGTGGAACGTTGTCTTTAAAATGTATTTTCGCATAGAATGGTTAAGGACCTTTATTTGTGTAGTCACATATACTTTTCTGTTGAGCTTTATTTATTCAGTTATTGGCATGATATTATGTGTCTTGTTACGTTCCTCTGAGGACCTGGTTATCTCGCCAGGTGTGTGCTCTTGTCTTTCGCAGGTGTTCTAGCTCTAGCCGTGATCATCGCTATTTCTTCGAGGATGATTGCACTTGGATCGTCTTCGCTTCGCTCGCCAAATTTATTTCATTCTTCATTTATTTCTTTCCATACTTGTTGGTAGTGGATTTGTCTCCGCCCAACATATTGTATAAAGTCTTTTCATAGTTGGTATTATGATATCTTTATTTTCCTTTATTTTGTGGATGAGATTAGTCGTTATGGGTTCTACTGCATATTACAGCTTATGTATGTGTACGAGGTTTCCATATATTGGAGTATACTTCATATTTATACAGCTGGCATGTCTACGTTCCTAGTCCTACGTATTTTAGGACTGGGGCACACATGCCACTAATCTCTCAAGATGTGTCTACTATCCTGTACACGACCACGCGCATCTCAATCACATGATGCCACGCGTCAAAATACAGTTAGTACACGACTTAACAACTGAATGAATATTGGCACAACAGGAGGTTGGTGCAACCCAATGTGGCGCAATCCAGCCTCGCGCACATCAGAATAACTGCAAAAATAGTTTTTTCTTAAACTCTATAAAGAGAGTTTCCAATAATTTTGAAATCATCAGATGCATACGTACAGAGATCAAGAACTCTTGCAAAATTGCTGCTGCATTCTCCAGAGGCTATAGTCTTCAAGTTCACATAGTCCAAGGGATAAAGTGATCATCTTCTGATCAGATTCCTACAGTTGTACTTCTCCAAAATTTATTGTACTTTGTACTATTTATTTACAAGTTTGGAATAAACTTTTTATTTTTTTGCAAACAAAATGGCGACTCTGCTGGGGACGACTTTCTCCTCCGACGAGAAGGTGATAACTCAATGTGACACTGCGTCGATCGGCAAGACGCAGAAGACTCTGGTTGTTCAAGTCAACCAGACAGCCTATAAGGATATGATTAGCACCAAGAGCAACAAGCGTACAGCGGCTATCACCTAGAGAAGGACTGTGTGGGTTCTTAAATCTCCCATGGTTACTGTTGCCCAGGCGTAACCTGAGTGTTCAGTGGTCAAGACACAATCTGTCTCGGTGGCTCAGGCATAACTTGCTTCTGTTGCCCATGTGCAACCTATTCATCCTGCTGTCCACACGCAGTCTACTACTCTCTTTGCTGCCAAGGCACCATCAGTATCCCTTAGGACTATGGCGCAACCCAAGCAATCAACACCTCAGGCGCAGTCTGCTACTCTGGCACAACTCAAGGGAACTAGTCTTTTGGCTATTCCCTCTTCTAATTCTCAAGTTCTAAAATTGGAGTATCAATGTTCTAGTGCCAACACTAGACAGAACAAAGGGAAGAGTCCTTTGACACTTCCTTAATTGGTGTAATCTGTGCCTAAAATGGTCTCGCAACAGAATAAAAGGAAACGCTTCTTAGCTGACCCTCTACAAAATAAAGGAAAGCACCCTTTGGTCTTTCCTCAAACTTCCTTGGTCTATGACTCAGAGGAAGATATATCAGATTCTATTCCTTTAAACAGAGGTCTTCGGATCTCTGATATTGGAAATAATACTGACCAAAGAGATATCTTACCTACCCCTATGGGGTTTGGTCAAGACCTTCCCACCTTACAAATTTTAAGATCTAAGCAAGAAAAATTGAGGGTATCACAAACAGAGACACCTGGAGCAGAATTTTCAGATTTACGCGCTTATCTTAATAGGCATCAACCAGTATCAACTTTGGTGAAACGTAAGAACCCTATGCCAAAGGCCAATCTGTACCAAAAGCCGAAGTTTGAAAAGAAAGACCCAACCACCTATGCTAATGAGTTGAGTACATCTTTGTACACTCAGGAAACTAAACATCTGAAGAATAGGAGGAATGTTCCTAACATCATTAAGGAATATGTTCCTCCGATTTTTTATCGTCCTGTAGTTGTAAATGATCTGCGGCAACGTCTTACACAAAGACGGAAGATTGCAGGGATGTCTCCCTTACCTCCAAATCGTGCTTCAGATCGCCACTGCCTTCATAAAGTCATCATCAACTGTTGTTGCCAATCGGCTCGACGATCTGTCTTCGATCGTCTTAACTATGCTTCAACTCCTGAACATATAATAGAAGACGAAGATGAGCTATTATATGCTTCTGCCAACATGACTTCTCAAGGCACTGGGGGTGGAAAATGTCCAAGACATAATGCATCCCGTAATCCTAGTCAACAATACTTGGATCGAATCCATACATCCAGTGAAGGTGTCTTTCAATATACTAGATCGAGAAATCGACATTTGAACCAAGGTGTCTTTAATCAAGAAGATCTCCCCATTGCCCATGTAGGAGAGGACCCTTTCTCAGAGTTTGATGCAGATAGTGAAAGTTCTGAACAAACTATCTCATCAATAGCTGTAAGAGAAGTGACGGCATATACCATTACAGAAGATCAAGATGCCTCTACTTCAACTAGTCAAGAGCAACGAATTGTTGCATTAGAGAACAAATTGAAGACTATGGCAGAAATGGTTGCAAGCATGTACACCATAATTTTGGCTTAACATACAGTACCCCCGATTGTAAACCCTGCTAAAAATCCTGAGCTTATAGCATCTTCTGTACCTGTTAGTCTGGGGTTACCAACTCCTCAGGTTGCTTCCGTGCCAATTCAAGCTGATCCCAGTCATTCTGGTGCTGGGGGTGGTAATTACCAGGCTGTTCCTCCTCCTAACACTTCTAACCAACCTACCAATTTCCAAACATCAGGGGATGCTAATGAGGCTGTGAAACTCTTATGCACTCAGTTTGAGGCCTTCAAGCAGAAGGATGGCCTACAAAGACTGGGCATAAAGTAACCATATCCTAAAGAGTGAAAGGAAGTTCTATTTTCTCCTAAGTACAAGCTTCTAACCATTATGCTATTTGATGGCAGCACTTCTCCAAGTCAGTACATCAATCATTTTGAGGTGATGACTGATCAATTATAGCCAAATGATGCTCTCCTTACCAGAGTGTTCGTCAGTTGTTTAGCCGGCGCAGCCTATGACTGGTATCATAGCCTGCCTGATGGCTGCATCACTTCTTTTGCTGGTTTCAAACAAATGTTCTTGGAACAGTTTTATGAAGGAGTCAACGACATGACGATGTCTTCCTTCATTAAGATTAAACAGAGGCACAATGAATCCACAAAGAGTTTCATTGAAAGATTCCGCCGAGAGGCACTCAAAATGCCTTTAGGAACTCCATCTGCTGTAACAATAGACACTTGCAAATCAAATTTGTTGCCTATTATCAGTATGTGGATAGGATCTGCACAATTTCAGGATTGGCCTTCTTTTATTGTCAATGCCAAAGCAGCCGAGGTCAGTGCTAAAAATTTCTAGCAGTTAGGAGTCCAAATGACTCATCCTAACCAAGATGAACATTCTACACTCGGGGGTAGTAATCGCTAGAATAACCGCAAGAGTAAAGAAATACTAGCCATCAATCTTAAAGACAAGGAGTCTTTGGCTGTCAATGTTACTCAGACGGCATCCAGTCCATCAGCACCACCGCAGAAGGCAACTCGTCCAAAAGAAGAGTATTCTTTTGATGAAGATGATACTTTAAGCATCTTCGATTACTTGATCAAAAGCAATAATATTCAGCTTCCAGAGGCAAAACGGCCAGAAGAAGTGGGTAAAGCTGATCACCCTAAATACTGTGTTTATGACAGATTTATAGGACATCCAACCAGAGCATTTTATGTGCTCAAGGGTAAAATCCAGGAGTTGGTCAACTCTGGAGCAATTATTCTACAACAGGACGAGAAGACGGTGACTGCTAATGTGGTTTCTCTACAATTCGGTGATTTTCCACCACAACTTGTGTAAGATGGTGTTGTCCCCATTCCAAGGACTACTCTTAAAATTGTAAATCTCCCACCTCCTCCAAATGAAGGTCTTGTTCCGCTGTCAACTGACAGAAGAGAGATTATATAGATTCATCCAGATCTGGTAACAGAATTTGAAACGCCTTCCTCTTCTAAGCAAAAAAAGTATTCCAAATCTAAATCCAAGAACTGCACTATGGTATCCTTTGAACCAGTAACAAAAGAAGAAATTCTAATGGGCACTAGATCAGGGAAACCCTATCTTTGGGAGTATTCCGAAAATCAAGAGAACCCTGCTCCGTCCCCTGATGTTCCTCCTTCATCATCTTCTCCTGCTGAGAATACACCATCCACATCCTTGCCAGTGGTCGAACCATCTCCTCCTAAACCAACATCAGCAGACTAGGGAAAGCAACCTATTCGCTTTGACAAAGCACTAAAAAAGTCCTCATCTCTTGGACTTGAAAAGCCTTACAATTTTGACATATTGGCTCAATTGGCCAATACACTAGCAAGATTGTCAATCTTTGAACTTTTACGTCTCTAAAAAGAAACTAGAGAGACGTTAAGTGAAGCCTTGATGCAGGCTGACGCTTGTCTTACTCTTCTCAAGAAACCTGAAAAGGAGCCAGTCAGCTGTGCACATTATCATAGTGTATTTGAATTAATGCCCAATATTACTTTTACACAAGATGACATGTTGTTAGAAGACAATCGTCATGATCGTGCTCTCTATTTCACGGGGTATGTAGATAGCATGAAAGTCGATCGCATTCTGATTGACCCCGGGTCTGCACTTAGCATCATGCCGAAGTCTTTACTGTATGCTTTGAAGATCCCAGTGCATAACCTCTCTACAACTATCACTACCATCTTGGGATTCAATCAAGGAAGAAGTGAACCTTTGGGGAAGATACGCCTAAAACTTCAAATTGGCAATCTTCGTACAGAGGTAACTTTCTATGTTATTGACAATCATAGCTCATACAACGCTTTGTTGATAAGGCCATTCCTCTATGAACACAATATTGTACCCTTTATGCTCCACCAATGTTTTAAATATGTGGATGGTAATGGAGAAGTCCAAAAAGAGGTTGCAGATCTGAATCCTTTCAAAGGAGTTGAAGCATATTGCAACGATTCTCGTATGTACAAGAAGAAATTCATGAAGGTGATACTAGCAATGGACACAGATGAAGAATAGAAGAATGTGTCAAATGATACTCTGGTGATTCCCGTCAAAGGACGTACCTCATATCCTCAGTCTTCCAAACCACTGACTATCTATCTTCCTTCCCATGAGAAGCGGCCTAAGGGTGATAGTCAAGAACAAAGGGAGCTCACCTCTTCTGAGCCGCTTGTAATTGATCTTCGTCGCAAGAAGCTCCCTCCTCCTTCTCGTTCTTCTTCTTCCCCTCTTGTCATCAATCTGACTAAGCCTGCTAAGGCTAAAGTCCCTGTTGTGAATGATGGTGTAAAAAATCAATAAAGTATCTCCTTTGCAGTATACTGATGTCTTTTACTATACTCAGTATTATTTGGATATGCTAGATAACTTAAAACCACTTACAATAGAAGTCGTATCATCTCTGTGAAATATGGTATTACTGGATTCAATACAAGAGTCGTACTTCTTAGTACCGTCTCGAAAGAACGATGAAAAGCCTATATTCTTCAACAAAAGAGAGAAACCAAAAATTATGCTCTATAATGATAATAGAGATGATACAGGAAGGCTACAATTACGATGCTATAGTCCACAATCCAAAGCCATCATCCGTAAAATGGGTTATGATTTCAGAACAGGCCTCAACATTGGTAAAGGAAGGCAAACTTCTCTTCGTATTGCTGTTCCAAAAGGAAAATCACAACAATACCATAGTAAAATGAAACGAGGACTAGGTTATATGTATCCACTTCCAACTCCAGAACCTTCTGAATCTGAGGAAGAAGAACGTTCAAACTCTTCTGATTCTATCTCATGGGATTCTGATACCAGCATTGGTCATGTTCATAGGGTGATAGTATCTTCTAACATGGTGTCTGCCAAATTCTCAGAAGAGGCCTATGAAAATAACATTGAAGAAGCTCCTGAAATGGACCCTTGGACACAAAGGATGGACAATCAGTGGGAACTTCGTTTTGAACAACGAGAGCCACCTACTGAAGATCAACTAGCCCAAATCGATATTAGAGAGAAGGACGTATCACGACCAATCTTTATTAGCAAAAATCTTCCAGAGGATGATAAACAAGATTTAATTCATCTTATTCGTGAATATATTGATGTCTTCGCCTGGAGTTACGAAGATATGCCGGGATTAGATCCTCAAATTGTAACTCACAAGCTTAATATTTTGCCGAATGCCAAGCCGGTCAAACAAAAAATACGGCGATTCAAGCCTGAAATGATGGATGCAATTGATGATGAAGTCAAAAAGCTTATAACTTGTGGTTTTATCAGAGAAGAACAGCATTCTAACTGGGTAGCCAACGTTGTACCAGTTCTAAAGAAGACCAGAAAGGTTCGAGTTTGCATAGACTTTCGGGATCTCAATGATGCTTGCCCTAAAGACGAGTTTCGTTTCCCAATTACTAATGTCATGATCGACAATACATGTAGATTCGGAGGAATTTCTTTCATGGATGGGTTTTCTGGATATAATCAAATCTGGATGAATCCTGAAGATGAGAGACATACTTCATTTCGTACTCCTCGGGGAGTGTACTGTTATACGGTCATGCCGTTCGGTCTTAAGGATGCAGGTACAACTTACCAGCGGGCTATGAGTACTATCTTTCGAGATCATCTGCGAAAGACTGTCGAATGCTATGTCGACGATATTGCTGTTAAAAGTCGCCTCAAGGAAGATCACATTCAAGATTTAAGAACTATCTTCAATCTAGTGCGCCAGGACATTTTTTTTTGAAAACTGAAGTGACTGTTAGTTCATTCACTTTCTTTGACTTATTATTCATTGGACATTTATTGTCTATTGTCTTAAATAATATGAATTTACATCCTCTACACCTCTGAATTTTGATTATTTATATCAGCAACTTGTCACGTCCTTATTACCTCTGATAAAGTTGTCTATTGAAATAACAGTATTGCTAAACTTTATATTCTGCCACTTCCACATTACCTCCGAGCAGATATAATGAATATTGTTATTTTCTAAATCATGAAATATATCATGTCCAGTACCTCTGAATATATTTTCTACTCTATTACTTATATCTATAATAAGATATGCAACAAGTAATGGAACCACATAAAAAGTCTTTATTATTTTCTTTCTGCAAAAGAAGAAAAAGAGTACATTATAGAAAGAAGCAACGAAATTTGCCCTTTTTCACTCTGAAGGATAGATGATAAGTTCTGCAATTTGTTTCTTCAAAACTTGAATTCTTTCATTACGAGAATCTAGCACTCTTTGTCTAGCTTCAACTCGTCATGATTCAGGATCAAAAGGTTGTAGAGCAGCAGTTCGACGTGTTAGCTCTTCATTCTGAAGACGTTCAAATTCTTTCTTCTGGTCCTTCAAAATATCCACCCGATCAATGGCAATTTGGTATAATTGATTTTCTTGTTCTATGTTCTGCTTAGCAGTTTTGAGTTCTGCCTGAAATTGAGCAATTCTGGCTTCTAGATCAACAGCCTTTTTCTCTTCCTCGATAGCCTTGGTCTTGTGACTCTCAGCAATAATAGCTACATCGGAGATTTGAATGTCTAGCTCAGAGGATTGTCGAGTGAAAGCCAGCAGGAATGTTTCAAAATCAGCTTTACTAATTTTTGCTTCTCGAACCATGGTTTCATATTCCATGTTTATTAGTGGTTCGATATCTTCTATTTTCAGCTCCTTGTAAGCCTTGATTGACCTCTCTAGCTCGTCCAAAATATGTTCCAAAAATGAAGCTTGAGCTTCGTCTCCTTGACTACGGATGCCTTCGATAAAAAATATAGTAGGAATTCTAACAGTACTGAAAGGGACATCCTCTCTCTCCATGACTATATGAACTGGAGGTTCCAGAGATGTAAAGAAAACTCTCGTGAAAGAGGTCAACACAAATTTTTTAGCTGCCAGGGCTCCTGGAGTAGTTACTATGTTTGTAGAAGTCTTTACAGCTTTACCAGGTGGGGGTACTTCATCTGGAGCATTAATATGAGAAGAGCTTCCTTCCCCGGCTACAGTCCCGGTGGGAACTGCTGTAAATCACATATGTTATAACATATAATGCTGAAGATGCAATAACAAATCGTTCATAGTGGGGAAACTTACTTGAGCTGAGTACATTATGAGGAGTCTCAATAGCTTTAATTGTCTTAGACTGAAGTTTGGACAGAGTCTCTGTAGACATGGTGGCCTGACTACTCCCTTCTCCTTATTTAGTCGGAGGTGGTAGAGTTACTGGAGTTTCATTTACTAATTTAGTTGCCACATTAGACACTTCGGGCGGCTCAGTGGTCGTGGGTTCATTAACTTCAGGAAGATTGACAGGTTCCTTATCATGAACCACATTTTCCTCGTCTTCAGCAAGTGAAGGATCTTCATCAACTGGGATTTTTGGTGATGATGATGCATTCGCTAAAGTTTGTTTTTCTTTAGCAATGTTGTCCCAATCTTCATCATAAGTTTCATCATCAAACTCACAACCGATCAATGCATTAATCACTGCCTCTCCTGAATGAGTAGATATTTGAGCTTGCGAAGTATCTTGTGGAGGTAAATCCTGTTTTGGAAAGGAAGCTTTTGGACTCACGGGAGTTGGAGAGGGAATTGTTATCCCTGCTGTAGCAACTACATTGGCAGGAACATTTACTGTCATGATGGTGGAAGGAGGACGGACATCTGTTAAAGTAATCAATACAAGGAAAAAATTTAGATATATATCTCTGATAAAAGTTAACATATGAGGATATTTCACAGCTTTGGTATTACCTTCTTGAGATGGTTCTTCTTCAGCAATGTCCAATCTTCTTCTATCTTCTTTGAGTATCGGTGCGTTTGGCCCTGCAACAACTTCGGTACGATTACCTTCTGGATCGATCAAGGAAGCAGAAGTTCCTCCTTCTGTAGTCTTCCCCTGTTTATGAATAGAAGAAGGGGTAATGTCCTTCTCTCCAGAAGAAGAACTGAGAAGCAACTGTTTTGATTGAGAACGTGTTGTTCTCGTAGTCACTGGTTCATTGATAACCAGTGATGTTCTTTTCTTCTTCTCTGGAGCCCTTGGATAATTAGAAGGACTATCCCGTTGAGGAGAGGCTGTCATTTCCTTAGTCTTTCTCTTCTTCAAACCTTTAACAAGAGATTTTTCTTTCCGCATCTTTATGGATATATCTAAAGGATCTTGAACTGGGTCAGCAAAATTCATTAAAATTGATGCCTCCAGAGGTACATCGGTAGGATCTCTATCTTCTACATCCCGAAAAGACTGAAGAGTACGTTTCTCTTGTTTAATTCTCCTTTCAATTACGAAGCTATGTGCAGGATGGAAGCTTTCAGCGAATGTGTTCGCTGAAGTATAGAAGTTTGCATATGAATATAACATATGCGGACCTTGGAGAAGTTTATAAGGCATAGAAAAAATAGCTTTTGTGCCCCGGGAATTGTAATAGTTCTAAGCCCTAGCCCCATCAATAAGATAACTCTTGGACTGTTGGCAAGTGGTTGCATTTCCTACATGAAGCTGATCATACCTGAACTGCCGTGCAAATTGACTCGGCAAATACGGTTCCAAATAGCATTCTTCTTCAAATCTATAGACCAAGAGAGAGGGCCGGATTATCTTAAGCCAGGAAAAGATGTTTGGACTTAAACGGAGTGTTTCTTCAGGTAAGTCCATCTGTGGAGGCATAGTATCATACCCTGAAGGGGGGCCAATACACTAGAAATACCATCCTGATCCACGGTTCAAGGCAAGTTGACACTCTGAAAGAGCAGTATATTTTCAATGAGCATTAGCAAAACACCCGATGAGGTCTCCATCAGCAGGTCCCATATCCGGGTTCATTAAACAGGGATGGTGTAGCAATAACCATTCGAACAAATAAGTATATGGCATTTCAGTATGGGCAAAATCCGACAGACTATCCTTATCTTGCAGCATAGTGTCCACAAAAGAACGAAATCAAGCGTTCAGACGACAGGTCATGGCTGATAGAAGATCCATCTTGTATCCAAATACAAGACGTGTTGCAGTGAACAAAACACCCCGATGGAATCTGTCAACCGCACTGGCTTCCGGAACTACAAAACGCTATAGCCATAAAGATAGAAAGCCTGCCAGTTGGGCTTCTGGAGACATAGGTCCGTAACCCTATCTAAGATAACTTTGAAGAACATTGCCAGCCTTGAACAGACTCGAGTCCTCAGTCAAGGTGACATCCCCATGATTACGTTTTTCCATCAATAATTGTACATCACTTCTATCAAAAGGTTCAAAGAAACGAGGCTTACAGGCTTGACTGTCCAGTGGCTTGTCCTCCCACACATGACCCAGGAACAGATATGGCATCCATTTTGTGATGTAGCAAGTACCCACAGTGGCAATTTCGTAGTAGAGTGAGCAGATTTTATAGTGACACAACAGCTCTTGGAAAACTGTAATCATCTGGGGATTCTTCTTTGCAAAAGTATCTAATTCATCATTTGTGGGTACATATTCTTCATATGGGTTATCACCTATCGGTAGACGAGAGATATATTCCATCTCGTTAAGAGCAAATCCCATCTCTCCATGAGGCGTCATGAAGGTCCCAGTGCTTTTGTTATATCTCTCTACTAAAGCCAAGAACATGTGAGGGTTTGGATGAATGCCATATATTGTAGTGCAGATGGGATTATAGAGGCCCAGATCAATGAGCTTGTCTTTGAATTCCTCCAAAATCCATATGGACCAGCTACTCCAGCGCTTCATTCCAGGGTTTACCAGGCCTGTCATGCGCATAGCGCGATTTGGATATCTTCCTTCAGCTTTTGCAAATGTATTTGCGAAAATAGGTATTCTGACTGGAAGAAGCAGGGAAGAATCCTCGGGGAGGGATGCAGCTCGGCCTTAAACCTCTTAAGTGTGTGCTATATTTTTCAGAAGTGCTGTAAAAAAGGTCTTTGTTCTACGGACCCACTTTATAACAAATCCGACCGACTCTTGCTTGTTGGAGAGGAGTCAAATCCCATGACATCCTTCTAGGATAACTAGCAAAAGCATACTGGGATAATGCCATAGACCTTGATATTTTAGTTAGATGTATGGCATTGTTTTCCTTTAAGAAATATCTTGCCTCTTTTCTTGCCTTAGGTTGGGAGGTTTTCTTGATAGTATCCCCGAATAAAAAGGCAGATTTTTTGTGGACTGTAGTATCCAAGCTCTGAAGGGGTTCACCGTTCATCAAGTTCAAAAGAGTTTGATTATCTTGATCTATGAGTAGAGTTCTTCGTGCTTCAGGGCCATCATATTGAGGGAAAGTGACATGGGACAAATTCTCTCTATACTCTGGGACATTAAATGTTGAAGCAAACCTTTCTGTATTCTGGTCTTCCCTGAGATTAACTGTAAAGAGATATATGAACAAAAAAATTAGAAGCAAAACAAAGGTGTATGACTTCTTGAGTTATATAGACTCTCTGAGTTGCACCACGAGATGTGTTGCGCTAAAACATAGGTTGCGCAACAACCCAGGTTGTGCCACATGCCATGTTGTACGAAACTTAAGTTGTGTAACACCTCAGGTTGTGCCGCATACTGAGTTGTGCCTCAAAATTAAGTTGTACAGTATTGTTTTTTTACTGTACGCAACAAAATGCGCAACACGGTTCATAAAAGGAACAATGTTCAAGAAAAAGGGCGACCACACCCTAAGAAGGGGTGGCGCAAAGTTTATGATACTCCATACTCTAAAAAGAGGGATGCAAATCACTCATTGATAAAATTATCGTTCATAAATCGAATCGGCTCGCTCTTAATCACCTTCCATTGCTGGGTTGGCTGTCTCTCAACGAGAAGAAGGCGGCACATATTGTGGCACATGGACAGACAGAACACGAGTTGAAGGGGGTAGCGATGGCCTTTTCTTTGTTAGCAGCAGTCCTTTTGGGGGCCATGTCGTCAAGAAGATGGTCGGAAAAGAGGGTTGTAAAAGTTATAGAAATTTTCTCAGAAGATTAAGAGTGAAAGTAAAGAATCACAGTGGAGTAAACGAGGATTATTTGTAGCCATAAAGTCAGAATCTTAACATTCATCCTGAATCGTGCATGATGAATCACAATTGGCCATAACAGATTGCGCGAGACTGGTGCAACTTGACTTGGTCAAATTTTTTCTAAATTTATAGTATTTCAAAACTTTGAAACATTTTAAGTTTTGAAAACTTTGAAGGAGGTCTTATAGGGCCTAAAAATCAAGTTGCGCCCTGAACATACTAATCAGTGATCAAGTTGTGCCCCAAAAATCAGGTTGTGCCACTGATATGAAGCTCAGAGAACAGGCTGCACCGCTAAACAGGTTGTACCATATATTAGACTACGCCCAGTCTTGTTACGCCAAAATCTATATGACGTCTGACACTTAATGGCCATCATTACCTGACAACACTGACAATTGACACCACAGTGAACGACGAAAATCTCTTCGAATTCCGTGAATTGTGCCTTTCAAGGGGAGTTGGTTAACAGCTGTCCTGTACGCTTCGTAAGTTGCGCCAAGGCAAAATCCAGACGAAATCCTTAGTTGAGTCTAGGCGCAATCTGAATGACTTCTGCTCAAAGGCTGCCACGTGTTTAGGCGCAGCCCAAATCAAGCGCAGTTTGACTCGTTGACTGAAGGTCGTGCAACCTGATAAAGTTGAGACAACTTACATTCTAAAGCAGGATGATGTGGCACACATGCCACTAATCTCTCAAGACGTGTCTACTATCCTATACACGACCACGCGTATCTCAATCACATGATGCCACGCGTCTAAATACAATTAGTACACGACTTAACAACTGAATAAAGTTGGCACAACAAGAGGTTGGCGCAACCCAATGTGGCGCAGTCTAGCCTCGCGCACATTAGAATAACTGCTAAAATAGTTATTTCTTGAACTCTATAAATAGAGTTTCCAATCATTGTGAAATCATCAGATACATAAGCACAGAGATCAAGAACTCTTGCAAAATTGCTGCTGTATTCTCCAGAGGCTACAGTCTTTAAGTTCACATAGTCCAAGGGATAAAGTGATCGTCTTCTGATAATATTCCTACAGTTGTACTTCCCTAGAATTTATTGTACTTTGTACTATTCTTTTACAAGTTTGGAATAAATTTTTTGTTTTTTTGCAAACACCGTTCTCACACTTGGCAAAAAATCGAATTTTTTGTATTT
Organism: Iris pallida; assembly: GCA_029216955.1. Classification (NCBI taxonomy): domain Eukaryota; kingdom Viridiplantae; phylum Streptophyta; class Magnoliopsida; order Asparagales; family Iridaceae; genus Iris; species Iris pallida. The sequence continues at coordinate 19,182,019 of JANAVB010013999.1, read as the reverse complement.
TATCTGCTTTAGAAAATATACTCAAATGAGATGGCACCCGTTCTCACAGATGGCACCTAAGACCCGAGGATCTCGCTTGAGGGAGGCACAGATGGCTGTGAAAAAGGAGGTGGCTCCAGCTCCAGAGGGCAGTTCCACGGAGAGAGCTGCTCCAGAAGTAATTCCTAAAGCCGAGGGAGCTGTGAAGGAGGAGGTGGCCCCACTGGGCAGTTCCATCGAGAATTCCAGTTATCCATCTCCTCTGGATATTGATCTGGCTGCCGCGGATCCTACTTATGCGCGCTGGCTGAGGGAGTTCTATCTGCCCCAACATAGACGACAGTAGATACATATATTAACTAGATTTGTTTTGATGGATATATCTCATCTGGATATTGTGATGGATATTTGTTTTGATAGATATATCTCCTTTTGGATATTCTGATGGATATTTGTTTTCTTGTGTGAGAAGTATATTGGTATAGCATGCTGTGTGATGCATATTGTGATGTATATTTGTTTATGTGATGTGTGATGCATATTGTGATATTCTGAGAGGCTTGAGGAGACGACCAATTATTTTTCGTCTATTCTGGATTGTATTGAGCGAGCCGGTATTGAGTGGTCCACCGAAGGGGTCAACGAACCAGGAATTAGATTCTGTATTTTGGATTGTACATTTGCATCCTGGAGTATTTTTTTAATATTTTTTCAATTTAGCGACATTTTTAGCGACGTTTATATTCGTCGCTAACATTTAGTGACGAATATAAAGGTCGCAAAAAATGTCGCTAAATTGTTGACTTGGCAAATAATCTGATGCCACCACATCGTCGCAAGAACGTCGCTAATGTGTCGCTAATCGGCAACCACTTGAAAACTTTGCAAATAACGTCGCAAATTAGCGACATTATAAACGTCGCTAACTAACGTCGTCCTAGCGACGTTTTGCGACGTTTTCTCGATTAGCGACACATTTTTTTCGTCTTTATTAAACGTCGCTGAAAACGTCGCTAATTTAGTTTAGCGACGTTTTGGCCGAGTTTAGTGACGTTTTGGAACGTCGCTAATCTGACAAATTTTTGTAGTGTCTACAAAGACCTCTTCGATTAATTCATCACCAAAGTCATAGCCTCGAGAGCCGCTATTATTTCTCGATCCTCTTGGGATCGGATAGGAGTTTGGGCCGCAGAAGGAGCTGCAACATTGGGACTAGTTTCTGGCAATACTTTCTCAAGAAGTATAGTTTCTGGGACCGAGGGAGTCGGGGATGACATCATTATTCCCGCTACAGCTAGTACAGTTATAGGAATGGTCGTTTGCATGATTCGGTATCTCGAGAGATCTTCCGTAATGACTGGAGCCGGAGCACTGGTTAATGTAGCGTCTGCAGATGAGAAAGAGTAAGTTGATATTTTATTCAATCATGATTATACTAAAAGGTACAGAATTTACCTTTTTGAGGTGGCAGATCCTTTCGCAAAGGTAATGATGTATCCAGTCGACTCGAGGACTCTTTTGGTATGGAAGGAGTGAGTGAAGCGTCAATTTCTTGACGATTTGCTTGAGTCACCATCAATCTCCTTCTGGTCTTTCACAGAATAGGTGTCTCAGGTTCTTCTTCAACGTCGTCTTGCACGTTAGGCTCCCTGATTACCTCTTTATAGACAACTCTACTATCTCAAGGAACTGAAGAAGGAGTTACCTCTCCTCCTCCATGGGATGATCCCATCTGCATTTGTTTTGTCTGGGACCACGTTGTCCTGGTAGTGGACTGCTCAGGAATGACCAATGTGGTCTTTTTCTTCTTCCCTGGAGCCTTAGGAGAAGAAGGGAGATCGTCAGGGTGTGATAGAGCAGACGATTCTCCAGCCTTTCTTTTCTTACTAAGCCATTTGCAGGAGACTTCTCTTTCCGAGTCTTTAATGACACATCTAGTGGGTCGTTGACTTCATCATGGAAGCCCACGAGGGAAGCCTCTAAAGGTTCATCAGCGGGATCATGATCCTCTTTATCTCTAAAGGATTGTGCAATGTGAATCCAGCTCTAAATCGTCTACTACTGGCAAAACTGTCGGCTAGGTTGAAGTTTTCGACGAAAGTGTTAGCCGAAGTATAAAAATTCGCGTATGTATATAACATAAGTGGGCCCATTTGAGAAACGTTGGGCATGGAGAACACGGCCTTGGTGCCTCTTGCATTATAATATCCCCAAGCTCTGGCACCATCTATTGGATAACCCTTGGCCTGCAAACAGGTGGTGGCGTTACCCACATGCATCTGATCGTAGCCAAACTATCGAGCAAACCGGCTTAGTAGATATGGTTCTAGAAAACACTCGCCCTCGAACCGATACACCAGGTGGGATGGCCGGATTGTCTTCAGCCTTGCAAAATTAGTTGAAGACAGACGGTGAGATGCCGTTTCTACATTCATGAACTATGGAAGAAGATTCTCATATCCTAGATGGATAGGGACACATTGAAATCTTCATCCAGAACATCGATTCGGAGCTCTTTCGTATTTTAAAAGTGCATTTATATTCCATCGAGCATTGGAATAACGCCTGCTGAAGTCTCCTCTGACTATACTCATATCAGGGTCCATCAAACTGGGATAGTGCAGCAGCAACCACCCAAATAAATAGGTGTAAGGCATTTCGGTACGAGGGAAGTCGTCCCGAGCATCCTTGTCATGCACCATGGTGTCAACAAAAGAACGCAGGCCTACGTTCAAGCGGCAGGTCATCGCCGAAAGAAGGTCCATCTTGTAGCCGAACACTAAATGCACGGCAGCGAATAGCACGCCTCGATGGAATCGGAGAACGACACTGGCTCCGGGTACCACTAACCGTCGTAGCCACAAAGAGAGAAAACTTGCCAACTGGGCTTCTAGAGACATGGGCCTATAACCCTGTCTAAGATAACTTTCGATTATAGCACCAGCAGTGAATGAGTGCCAGTCTGCATTCAGGATGTTACCGACATGCTTGGATTTGTCTATCAACTTCTTTATGTTATTGCGGCTGAGCGGTCTGAAAAAGCAAGGATCGCAAGCATGACTCTCGACGATCTTATCTTCATAGATATGGCTCAGAAATAGGTATGGCAACCATTGGTCATATAGCAGGTCCCTTTTGAAGCACTCTTATAATAAAAGGAATAGACCATATAGTGGCATAGCAGCTCCTCAAATACAGCCACCATCTGAGGGTTCTCTGCTGACAGGATATCCAGCTCCTCGTTTATGGGCACGTATTCTTCATATGGGTTTCTACCTATTGGCAAGTGTGAAAGATACTTCATCTCATGAAGCACAAAGCCAATCTTCCCGTGAAGAGTCATGAAGGTACCAGTTATATCATTGTATCGTTCTATCATAGCCAAAAACATGTGGGCATTTGGATGGAAGCCATGAGCAGTAGCCTAAATATGATCATAGAGCTCTAACTCGAGAAGTTTATCCTTGAACTGATCCAAAACAAAATATAACACCCCAGTCCCATAACACGTAGGACTAGGAACGTAGACATGCCAGCCGTATAATAAATATACATAAGCTGTAAATGCAGTAAAACCACAGCTAACTAATCTCATCCACAAAATGAAAGAAATAAAGATATCATATAATAACTATGATTTGTCTTTATATAATATGTTGGGCGGAGACAAATCCATACCAACTATTTAAAAGAAAAGAAGTACAAGACATATGAAATAATTTAGCGAAGGTAGCAAGAAAGACCCAAAACACGTCATCTTCGAAGGGATGGAGAAGATCATGATCTCGGCTAGAATATCTGTGGAAGAAAAGAACACACACACCTGGAGAGATCACCAGGTCCTCAGAGGGACGTAACAAGATACATAATATCATGCCATATAAACTGAATAAATACTGCTCAATAAATAAGTCAATTGAATTATAACATGATCTAATACACACCATTGAATTAGCGTACCATCCTCCCAACCAAACATGGACAGGAGATGGTACCCTAATTCACGATGACGTATCTTTCCAAGCTATGAATCCAATATGGTATTCGAACTCCGACAAGGTTCAGTACCTTCTCATCGGAGTAGGGAGCCACACCTACCACCAAACAAAGACAAGATGTGGCAAACTAGTCCGCGACAAGTTACTGTTCCAAGCCACGGTCAGATATAAGTAATAAACCGAAAGTACTCATACCTAACGGATAAGTAGCCTAACTGTTCTATGTGAATGCAGTTTAAGAAAATCCTTCAACGCATGGGCTCTCTGCCTAAAAATGGGATCGACATAGTCCCCACTTGGGCTACTATTTATAATAATCCTTGAAAACTATATTAAAATATTATACATAATACTATATTATATCCTTGAAAACTATTTATAATCCTTGAAAACTATATTAAAATATTATACATAATACTTGAAAATAGTTTATAATAATTTGGAAAACTCATCAAAATATATTATTTATTATTTTATTTTATTTTATTTTATTTTATTTAGGATAAATATGAAAATACGGAGAAATCATTTTTATGGCTAAAAATATAACTTGCATATCTATATATTTTTAATAACTTGGTAGTATCTAGAAAATATTTTAAGCAAAAAATCCAATACGGTTAAACTAAAATTTAGGTAAAAATATATATGGAAAAATATCATACCAATATCTTGATGACATATAGAGTCTAGTAATCCCCCTTTTCTTTTTCCAAGATTTTGTTACAAATTAGTTTTTGGGAAATTATATACTATATATATTTAGCTAATAATATATTATCAAATATTGGTACTAATAGTACAATAGTAATATAGAAAATAATAAGTGTATTTAAAGTTTACTATATATTTATCAAATAAATATTACATACTGTATACCAATTATCTTACTAATGTTTAATAAAATAATTTAACCATAAAAAAACATAACTAATAAAAAAACAACCTCACACTAATAATATACTTAATATACTGTATATATTAGTCAGGCAGAATGGATGTCAAAATATACACAAAATAATAAAAGATATATAATAATAATATTAGAGAATACAAAAGACAACAATGGTTCTCCTCTCAGAAGGAACGTGGAATAAATGCTAATAATTGAGAGGAGGGAGAGAGAAAGGGCAGTAGCGGGAGATCCGAGAGAGGGAGCGGACATTTGAGCAGGAGGAAGAAGAGGAGTGGAGAGCGGAGGAACGAGAGCGACTTGAGGCAGCTCCTGTTGGGTCGATCGGTGAAGCACGCGGGGAGACGCTGATGGCCGGACGGGGCTCGCCGCTCCGATGGTTGTGCCAGGGCACGGATGAGGCTGCCAGTGCAGTGCTGGTCGCTTCGGTGACACAAATCAGGAGAGGAGGTGCGTTTGGCTGTTGGGCGAGGGGCTCCGGTCGTCGGAAGAAAGGGGCGACAGCGGCAAGGCACTGCTGCGAGGTTTTCGAATGCGCGGCGGCACTGCGCGGCTTCGGCGGAGGTAGGTTTCATTTATGTTGGTGGTGTTTGGGGGTTTTGCGGGACAGGCCGCCGGTGGTGGAGGTGGTCGGTCACGGTGGCAGCTTTGCTGGGTTTGAACGGTGGTGATAGTCGGGGTTTGTGGTGGTCGTTTGGTTGCCGGAGGGTTCTGTCTAGTGTGGTTTGTGACCGATGGTTGCTGGATATCGTGATTATGGCAGTGGTGGTAGGCATGGGTGTGATGTGGTGGTTATGCTGGGTTCGGTTGATTTGGAGGAGACGACGACGGTGATGGTGGTCTGGGTGGTGGTTGTGTCCGCAACGGTACGCTGGAGATGGTGGTGTCAGTAGGGTTGTTGAAGGTGGTAGATGATGACGGAAGGTTGGGTGCAGATGGCGGTGGGTCTGAGTCTGGTTGTATGGACGGCTGTTGGCCGGTAGGGAATTTGGAGCTGCGCTCGGGGTGAATGGAGGGGTCGGCCAGGGTGGTTCATAGGCGGTTGTATTGGAGAAGGTGGCTATGGTAGACGGGTTCGGTGGTGGTCCAACGTTGGTCAGCATGGTGTAGTTGGCTGGATCGGTAGACGAAAGGTGGTGTGCTACGGTTGTGTGGGCTAGATGCTGGTAAAGATGGAGTGAGCAGAGGGAGGTAGCGCGTCGTCGGCGGATCGAGGGATGGCTGGGTTAGGTTAGGATTAAATATTGTGTCGGGATTGTCGACACAGAAGATGATAAAATGTATATGTAAATGTGGAATAAGATTTGGACGGGGAGAGGACACGGACAAGATGCACGAGGTTAGGGTTAGAGAAATATTTGTGGAGAAAATTTGTGGATGAAAATCTTGTTGAGGCCCCCTATATATAGGGGGTGGATCTCCTAGTTTGATAAGATGTAGAAAAATTTTAAATCCCGATTTAGATAATTTATCTATATTTATTTTATAAAAAAATCAATTTTATCCAATCCATATCAAATCTGTGTTTAGATAACACATATATAAATTTAAAACTATTTACCATGATATCAATATATCAAATCCAAAGTTTAAATTACCATGCTAAATCCACAATTTTAAAATATCTTTTTGATAAATAATCGAAATAATTAATTTCAAAATTTAGAATAAATATTTTAAATAGTAATGGGAAATATTCTTTAAAATACATTTTAAATAAATTTAGATAAAACAATTTCAAAAATCATAATAAATATTCAAACATTTAGAAATACCTTTTTGATAATTGGATAAAACAATTAGTACTTCAAAGGAAGTGGACATGAAATAAATTCCATGTCTCTTGCACACAAATAGTATACATAAAATAATAGTTTCCTAGACCAGTACTTACTTTTGTACAAATAAAATAAAATTAGAATAGTATTTTAGAAATCTCGACGTACCATTTTTCACAACTTTAAGTAATTAAAAATACTTATCATATATTATTTTGAAAACTATCCTACATAAATAAAATATATAATCAAGCCTTTTTTCTAAAAATATGTACCTCGCACATATTCTCACTTGACGAGCAAATATAAAAAATGCAAATTTGCGCACGGCGTACAATACGCAAATAAAATCAAAATTTTTTTTATCAAAAATAGTAGTAAAAATTAGGGTTTTTACATCCCACGCAAGTTACAAGAATTTTGTCCTCGAAATTAAGAATGATTAGGGGGGTTGAAAAGGTACAAGGGTATATCAGTACGATCAAATCATGGATGATGTTTAGCACAAACTTGTATTTAGGAAGTCGTGATTTCGATATCTACGAAAATAGATCACAGATATAGTTTAGGTAATAAATGATGGTCGCTAGTTAACACAAGAAGAGAAAGGTTAGGGGTCTAAAAGGGGAGGTAAAATAATTAGAGACTTTAGAGAAGATTGTATGCTAGACGTCTTGGTTGAGGGCATGAATAAAAGGACGATTATTATCATTCAAGGGATTAGAAGGTCACGATAGAAGGTCGAGGAAAGGACGAGTAGTTAAGACAAAGATATAGTCACATTGAGTGGTAATGGTCATAAGTGATAGGTCAGCTAGAGGGAAATTTAAGTACAAACGCCTTCGTCCTTCTAAAATAGGTAAGGGGCGAAGGCAATATAGAGTTTGAAGAAGATAACATTGAATACGATTACGTGGTTCAAAGGCGACAAAATAATTCAAAAGAGAATTGTCAAGGCTGTCCCGGATGAGACTCTAGAGGCAAGTTTAACTATGTCTCCATCCACGTAGAACAAAAAGCGAACCAAAGTGCACTAGGTTGATCAGACCATAATGCAACGGTTCTAATTAGACAATATGTTAGTGAGCGCACGCTCAATAACATTAGTCAAGATGGTAAAACATAGGCATGCGAGATTAAGATTGAAAGAAAGTAGAATTAGTTCAAACTCCTTAAGAATCTACGTCATGTCTTGTGTTGGTGCCTATACAGCCGTTCTACAGTCTACTTGTCTAAGGCTTGGTTAAGGTCATAAGGAAGGTTAGGTCATAAGGCATTCTACCTAACTTACAAGAGTTAAACTAATGGTATTTTGGGACAAATAAAACATGTCTATCTAGTAGAGGTCACATTCCTAACCTCTAGCAAGCACGAAGGGAAGATTAGAATAATGATGGAAGGAATCTAGTAAGATGCAAATCAATGAATCAAGCAGTAGTTCGAAAATAGAATCGAGAAAAGAGGTCAAGTATGTGGATAATATCCTAGACTCTAATCCTATACGCAGGCTTGATTGGTACGATAAAGTAACCAAGCAATTTATCTAGGCCTGCATGGGCCCCCACAAAAATATGTAACATCCCAGTCCAAAAATACGTAGGACTAGAAACGTAGACATGCCAACCGTATAATAAATATACGTAAGCTGTAAATGCAGTAAAACCACAGCTAAATAATCTCATCCACAAAATGAAAGAAATAAAGATATCATATAATAACCATAATTTGTATTTATATAATATATTGGGCGGAGACAAATCCAACTATTTAAAAAAAAGTACAAGATATATGAAATAATTTAGCGAATGTAGCAAGAAAGACCCAAGACACGTCATCATCAAAGGGATGGAGAAGATCATGATCTCGGCTAAAATACTTGCGGAAGACAAGAATACACACTTGGAGAGATCACTAGGTCTTCAGAGGGACGTAACAAGATACATAATATCATGCCATATAAACTGAATAAATACTGCTCATAAATAAGTCAATTGAATTATAACATGGTCCAATACATACCATTGAATTAGCGTACCATCCTCCCAACCAAACAAGGACATGAGATGGCACCCTAATTCATGATGACTTATCTTTCCATGCTGTGAATCCAATATGGTATCCGGACCCCGACAAGGTTCAGTACCTTCTCATCGAAGTAGTGAGCCATACCTACAACCAAACAAGGATAAGATGTGGCAAACTAGTCCGCGATAAGTTACTGTTCCAAGCCACGGTGAGATATAAGTACCCAAACCGAAAGTACTCATACCTAACGGATAAGGTAGCCTAACCGTTCTACGTGAATGCAGTTTAAGAACATCCTTTCAACGCATGGGCCCTCTGGCTAAAAATAGGATCGACAGAGTCCCCACTTGGGGCACCATGGGCCTCAAGCATAACCGTTCCTCGAACGTGCAAGCAAGAAAATAAAGGGGTCGTCAACCCGCATCTCCGGTGGAGCGTACAGACACAAGACAAATGTGCATAGTAGCCTATGCGCTAAAGATATGTCCTCCCCACCCAATGCTTGGATGTTGCCTTAACAACACATAACCTCTATAACTGCTAAGTCAAACTATCATGCAATATTATTAGCGATTAGCCCTATCGTACGGCTTATATGTACTGGTGGCCAGCCAGTCACGCATGTTCGAGTTCTATATGCGACACACGACTTCGTGGCACAAACATGTCAAGGCCAATGTATGCAACACAAACAAGGGTGGTCCCTTAAATCTAAGGTTAATATGTATAAAATAATAAGTACGAAAAATAGAACTACACAGTAAAATCTATCTAATTATAACAGTGTAGCACAGTTTATTTTACAGAAAAATAAATAATGAATAAATGCATGAATATGAGCTAAAGTAAAATAAACAGCTAATGGCAAGGTATCTTGCCTTGTAACGATGCCTGGTGTGCTGCAATGATCAATATGGCACTAATTATGACTTCGATGTTATGACTATGCAAGACGGCCTCTGATGATGGTACGGATTGTTCTATTGTGTCCAGAATGGTCATATTAGTTAGGGTCGATATGAGAAATGATAGAAATGGTAAGGAATACGAAAATGGGATTTGGTTATGGACGGGAGGATAATCGAAAGAAATTGGATAATAATACATATAGGTTTTTAGAAAACTATTTATAATCCTTGAAAACTATATTAAAATATTATACATAATACTTGAAAATAGTTTATAATAATTTGGAAACCTCATCAAAATATATTATTTATTATTTTATTTTAATTTATTTTATTTTATTTAGGATAAATACGAAAATATGGAGAAATCATTTTTTGGCTAAAAATATAACTTACTTATTTATATATTTTTAATAACTTGGTAGTATACAGAAAATATTTAAACAAAAAATCTAATGCTGTTAAACTAAAATTTAGGTCAAAATATATATATGGAAAAATATCATACTAATATCTTTATGACTTATAGAGTCTAGTAAGCCCCCTTTTCTTTGTATAAGATTTTGTTACAAATTAGTTTTTGGGAAATTATATACTATATATATTTAGCTAATAATATATTATCAAATATTGGTACTAATAGTACAACAGTAATATAGAAAATAATAAGTGTATTTAAAGTTTACTATGTATTTATCAAATAAATATACATACAGTATACGAATTATCGTACTAATGTTTAATAAAATAATTTAACCATAACAAAACATAACTAATAATAAATAAAAAACAACCTCACACTAATAATATACTTTATATATTAGTCAGGCAGAATGGATGTCAAAATATACACAAAATAATAAAATATATATAATAATAATATTGGAGAACACAAAAGACAACAATGGTTCTCCTCTCAGAAGGAGTGTGGAATAAATGCCAACAATTGAGAGGAGGGAGAGAGAACGGGCAGTAGTTAGGAAAATGGAGAGGGAAGGAGCGAGAGATCGGAGAGTGGGAGCGAACACTTGAGCGAGAGGGAGAAGAGGAGTGGAGAGCGGGGGAACGAGAGCGGCTCCAACTGGGTCGATCGGTGAAGCCCACAGGGAGACGCTGATGGCCAGGCGGGACTCGCCGCTCTAGCGGCTGTGCCGGGGCACGGATGAGGCTGCCAGTGCAGAACTGGTCGCTCCTGTGGCACAAATCAGAGTGGAGGTGCGCATTTGGCCGTTGGGCGAGGGGCTCCGGTCGTCGAGAGAGAGGGGCGGCAGTGACAAGGCGCTGCTGTGAGGTGGCAGAGGTAGGTTTCATTTATGTTGGTGGTGTTTGGGGGTTTTGCGGGACTAGCCGTTGGTGGTGGAGGTGGTCGGTCGCGGTGGCAGTTTTGCTGGGTTCGAACGATGGTGATAGTCGGGGTTTGTGGTGGTCGTTTGGTCGCTAGAGGGTTCTGATTGAGTGTTGTTTGTGACCGATGGTTGCTGGATATGGTGATTATAGCAGTAGTGGTAGGCATGGGTGTGCTGTGGTGGTTATGCTGGGTTCGGTTGATTTGGAGGAGACGGCGGCGGTGATGGTGGTCCGGGTGGTGGTTGTATCCGTAACGGTATGCTGGAGATGGTGGTGTCAATAGGGTTATTGACGGTGGTGGATGATGACGGGAGGTTGGGTGCAGATGGCGGTGGGTCTGAGTCTGGTTGTGTGGACGGTTGTTGGTCGTTAGGGAACTTGGAGCTGCGCTCGGGTGAACGAAGGGGTCGGCCAGTGTGGTTCATAGGCGGTTGTATTAGAGAAGGTGGCTATGGTAGACGGGTTCGGTGGTGGTCCGACGGTTGTCAGCATGGTGAAGTTGGCTGGATCGGTAGACGAAAGGTAGTGTGCTACGGTTGTGGGGGCTAGTTGCTGGTGGAGATGGGAGCGAGCAGAGGGAGGTGGAGCGTTGTCGGCTGAACGGTGGATGGCTGGGTTAGGTTAGGATTGAATGTTGTGTCGGGATTGTCGACACGGAAGATGATGAAATGTATATATAAATATGGAATGAGAATTGGACGGGGAGGGAACACGGACACGATACACGAGGTTAGGGTTGGAGAAATATTTGTGGAGAAAATTTGTGGACGAAAAGCTTATTGATTCTCCCCTATATGTAGGGGGTGGATCTCCTAGTTTGATAAGATACAGGAAAATTTTAAATCCCGATTTAGATAATTTATCTATGTTTATTTTATAAAAAATTAATTTTATCCAATGCGTATCAAATCTGTGTTTAGAATTTTAAACAATTTACCATGATATCAATATTTCAAATCTAAAGTTAAATTACCATGCTAAATCCACAATTTCAAAATATCTTTATGATAAATAATAGAAATAATTAATTTCAAAATTTAGAATAAATATTTTAAATAGTAATAGAAAATATTCTTTAAAATACATTTTTAATAAATTTAGATAAAATAATTTCAAAAATCATAATAAATATGGAAACATTTAGAAATACCTTTTTGATCATTGGATAAAACAATTATTACTTCAAAAGAAGTAGACATGAAATAAATTCCATGTCTCTCGCACACAAATAGTATACATAAAATAATAGTTTTCTAAACTACTACTTACTTTTGTACAAATAAAATAAAAATAGAATAGTATTTTGGAAATCTCGATGTGCCATTTTTCAGAACTTTAAGTAATTAAAAATACTTATCATATATTATTTTAAAACTATCCTACATAAATAAAATATATAATCAAACTATTTTTCTAAAAATATGTACCTTGCACATATTCGCACTCGATGAGCAAATATAAAAAATACAAATTTTCGCGTAGCGTACAATACACAATAAAATCAAAACAAAAATTATAAGAAATCGTAGTAAAAATTAGGGGGTTTACACTCAAACAACAGCGCTGTTCCAGCACTTCATGTCAGGGTTCACCAAGCCTATTAAACACATGGTTTGATCTAGATATCTTCCTTTGGCCTTTGCAAATATGTTCACAAAAATAAGTACTCTGACGGGAAGTTGCATCGATGAATCTTCGGAAGGACAGCTCGATTTCAAACCTCTCAGGTGAGAGCTGTAATTCTCTGAAGTGCTGTAGAATGAATCCTTGTTCTAAGGACCCAGTCTGTAGCATATCATTCCAACCCTGGCCTATTGGATTGGAGTCAGATCCTATGCCATCCGTCGCGGGTAACTGGAGATGCATATGGAGACAGGGACATGTGCCTCGATATTTCTGTGAGATACATAATTCTGTTGCCGCATTGGTAGATCCTATCTTCTTTCTTCGCCTTGGGTTGGGACGTCTTCTTGATTGTGTCTCCAAACAAGAAAGCCAGTTTCTTGTGTACTATATTATCCAAACTCTCCAAGGGTTCACCGTTCATCAGGCATAATAAGGTGGTATTTTCTTGAGCTGCAAGCATGGCCCTTCTGGACTCAGAAGATCGTATTGAGGATACGATACATGGGATAAGTCTTCTCGGTACTTTAACTAAGCACATTACCATCGATATCCCACTTAACTAAGCACATTACCATCCATACTGTGATTAATCATTCTCTATATATTGATTGTCCACTCCCTTATTTTTTGGTTAGTCTCTTATACTATTTTTGGTTAGTCTCTTAAATGGGATATCGATGGTAATGCTTAGTTAAGTAGGTAATCATGCTTTGATAAAATGGAAGGTATTTTTATGTGTGTATGCATACTCGGCAGACTGAGATATGTCATGAAGTGACATGTGATTAATCAAAGTATGGATGCATCAGATCGAAGTGAATTTTTTGTCCCTTGTTGTAGATAATTTTTATGTTTTTTTATGATACTTGGATAACTGGGATACAAATAAATATTGAGGTGTAACATGATGTAATAGACCATGCTGATGGACAATATCGTTGCTTGGATAATAAGTTGGTTGGGATATAGATTTGTTGGATTATATCTTAGTTATATGATTCCTGTCATATAGGTTAAGATGGTATGATTCTGTTGTCGGATGATCTATAACGTGGCTACATGATAATTTGTGGAGGTGTATTAAACTGGGTGTACAAATGAAAAATTCTTTTGTAATACTTTGACGAGGTGATGTAAAATAAAAGTTAATGATTAGTATAAAATGATAAAAGTTGGCATGTTAGTATTGATGGAATTGCATAGAGAATTCAATAAAAAAATGAATATATTGTTACCTTATCAAGTGGTTAATAAGTATGGACCGTACATATGGTTTGAACATATATGG